>JXTB01000272.1:536333-587257 GCA_002914805.1 Parasponia andersonii | reverse complement strand
GAGTCGAAATACCATCGAAACTACGTCGAAATACCATCGAAAACACGTCGAATTTCGCGTGATTTTCCGGTATTATTTTCAGCCATACTCATCGAAATATGATCGAAAATTTAGACCAGGTAATCGAAAATGCATCAAAAAAATGTCGGAATGAAGTGAAAAATTTCTAAATCGTCTTCTACTACAAATGCCCTAAATTAAAAAAAAAAAACCCTCAAATTAGATTTTGCTTACCTTCTTTTGGGGACTCATTTTTTTCAAGACAGATTTACGATCTTTGGCACGACGAGATTTCGTCTTCCTCGGTTAACGACGCGATGATTCTTGGCTCTTCAGAGAAGGAGACGAAAGAGAGAGTTGGAGAGAGAGAAAGAGAAATGAGGAGTTTAAGGGGCGAAGAGGCATATTTTCTCTTAGGTATTAGTAAGGGTATTTTCGTCCGTAAGCATATTTTTCAAATATTTTTTAAATTATGCATATGGGTCAAAATAAAGGTATTACGGAGCATATTTAACCTAATTCCCCTTTATTAACATGATGACTTACTATTTGGATGAGCTGAATTTACGGATTCTTTAATGGTTTGCTGAGTACTAGTGTTACGTCGACCTAAAAGTTATACATAATAGAGTGGTTGCTAGTATAGATGTGAAATAGGTTGGCCACCTGTTAGGCACGTATAGATGTCAAATAGGTTGGCCACCCGTTTGGTATCCCGAAACGTGATATATCCTTGCCAAGTATAGCACAAGATATTAGCTGTTTGGGCTCATGCTTTTAGGTATTATGTTTTGGCAATATGACATGACTTCCTATTCGAGCACACGTGATAGCACGTAATCATCAAAAGTGAAAAATATTACATGAAAGATTTCTAAAATATTCTTATTTTAATTAATGAAATAATCTATAATATTAATAATTATTACAAGATATGACCTAAAGTTATATATATATATATACGGACACTAATTAATAGATATATTTTTTTTGCTTAAATTTTGTTTTTTTAAATTAAAATTCATCATATATAAAAAATAACATTAAATAATAGATTTTTATTTTTATTTTTTTTTCTAACTATCTAAATTAGGATAATCATTAGATTATAATTTATCGGCTAAAAAAGAAATATCTATAAAAAGATTAAAAAAAAAAAACCTAATTTTGAACCATATATATATATTTTGAAAGAATTAGTGTATAAAAATTATTACCAAATCTCACTCAATTAAATTGAGGTCAAAAGATCAATTTGTTGTCTTATTGGAATATATGCTACGTGACACTTATAAATTTGGGTACATTGTACTTGGTGAAAATGCAATATAAGTCTAGCATAAACACAATAATATAAGCACAACACGCGATGTAATGTGATTGTGGGTCATGCTGGATTTAAAATTTTTTAAGCTTGAACATGCAGAATCACAAATATTGATGAACCATACTAAGCATACTGCAAAACACAAGTAGAAGTGAGACTAACCTTTCATGAGCTATATTGAATATATTGAATTAGTACGACCCATTTGACATCTCTGGTTATAAATATAATCTGTTGGTAATAAGAAATTCTTGGAATGCGGAGGGTCGTAAGTTCTAATATTTGTTTTAAGTCATAAGTCAAATATATATACAATATAACCGAAAAGAAAGGGGAAAAAAAAAAGTCATTTGGTAATATACAAGTGGAAGTGATACCTTTCAGGAGCCATGTTTGTACCAAACACGAGCTATTTTGACATATTTAGTTATAAATATAATCTGTTAGTAATAAGAAGTCTTTTGAATAGGGAGGGTTGTAGGTTCTAATACTGTTTCAAGTCATAAGTAAAAAACATATACAATATAACGGAAAAGAAAGGGGGAAAAATAAAGGAAAGAAAGAAACTGTTAATTTTGTACGAATGAGCTAATGTTGGCCTATATACGGCCCAATTATCGGTAGCAGAACAAAATTGTAAAAATTAGGCCTTGTACGACAATTTTAGAAAAAATTGAAAAAATATGGTGGACTGAGTTTTTCTTAATCTGATACTGTATTTTTTTAGAAAAATATGACTTTTAAAAATATTTTTAAAAAACATATCATTTTTAAAATGGCAACTAATAACTAATAACTTGTTTTCGAGAATTTTTAACTAATAAACAAAGGCATTTATAACTGATAACTAATTTTCAGAAATTAATAACTAGTACCTATTTTAAAAATGGTATTTTTTTATAAATATTTTTAAAAGTATTATTTTTTTAAAAAAGCGGTACAAGAATTGGAAGAAAATCTGACCCAGTATTTTTGTAATTCTTTTTTGTACGTTGAAGTTGTTAGAAACCTAACAAAATTCCGCTCTTGTTTACTAGAAGGGCCCAAAACCAAGAGCTGTCATACGTGTGAGGTTGGTTCTTCATTTGGGTTTGTAACGTGGGCCTTGTTAACTGATGAGTGACAACAAGCAAAGAAGGAAATTTTGCCGCTAATTGATTCAAGGCACGGTAGCATTTTATGGGCCAAGTTTACAAATGTTGGTAAATAAAATAATTTATGGTGTATATGCAACAATTAACGACAAGTCAATATTATACATTGTGATACATTGATACATATGTTAAACAACATGAAAGTACTTATCAGTTCAAGACTCCATCTGCTGATGAGAACCTTAATCGACACAATGAGGTAAGCCTTGAATTATTTGTCTCTATTATGGATCAATTAAATTAGCAAATTGTATAACATCTATTTTTGAATAGATAAGTAGTATATGCAGGTGGTAATTATTAGTCAATATCCGACTCATTACGATGTGTCAAATAAGGTCTTACTCGGTCCGTGAGTCCGTACTGAAACAGATGCATTGATTGATAATCAATAATTAAGCCGTGAATCTATTAGCGCTTTATTCCCTTAATTACCCAAAAAAGAAAGAAAAGAAACCACGTTTCTCTTTTTGCAATTATTAATAAATCCATTGTTCCTTTAGATATTCGATCGTGTGGGAAGTAGTGTCGCATACCACGGAAGCATCTCGTGAGGGACATATTCATTCACATCTTTTCTGAAAAGTACAATGTACCCTACATAAGTTTGATAGGTGATTCTATGAAATTTTTAAGCCAAAAGGTCACTTGCCCTAGCAAGTATAGTCCAATTTGAGGTGCTAGTGCTGATTTTCTCATTCCTTTTGAAAAGCAGAGTTTTGAATGGTTAAACTTTCCTTTTGTTTGCTTGATTACATTCAAATAGCCGGGTAGAAAGAATGTTCAATTTTGCACTTAATAAAAAACGCCACGATTTAATGTTGTACACAAAAGAAATAATTAAGTAGACCTCACCGACTTACGCTAGCCCAATTTAATATATTGCACTTATCAAGTTTCAACGTTATATAAATTTTTTTTTTTTAAACTTTATTGTTATTCCAAAAGAGAGAAAAAAGGGGAGGAAAATGAAAGGAAGCACTGGTTTTGATACTCACAAAGCCTCTTTTTTTGTTGGGTTTTGTTGATTAATTAATTTATACCATAGTTTTCATAATATATTGTTTTATTTTGTTGTGCCTAAGTTTAGCTTAGTTTATGTTCATACGAAGATATATAAATATATATATATATATACATATATATCTATGTTGTTTCTTAAATTATGAGTAGTGATCTAAACCTTTATATTCTATAAATATGCTATATCAAGATTGTGAGATCGTCATATTTTGTAAATGCAGCATCCAATTGGAAAAGACAACCTGATTTTTGACCGATATTATGGTTTTATATATTAGATATATGCAAAACCTACCTCCCTTAAAACAAATTAATTATAATGGGAACAGCTTCAATTAATTTATACACTTATATTCTGTTCAAACGTCCATTAATTTCTTCAAACGAAAGAAAAAAGTATTCCTCCAGATATTTCTTATGAAATTTAATCGATCAAACAAAATCTTAAATTAAAGAAATAAATCAAACTCCAAGTTATATATGGCCCCTTTTTTCCGGGCCACTTTAACCAACACATATATTTTGCCTTTTTCCTTTTTAATCCGAGCCCTAATAACTTTCTCCACTGGTGACTCGCAGGTCAACTAGTCGTGCTTTGACTGACCAAAATCTCAACGTACGGATATCAATTTTCGCCTTTTCGGCTTCGTATTTGTTGGTTAATAGGACTTTTTGCGTTAATTTGTACAATAGGGATGGACTCCACTTTAGTGGGAAATAAAGGTAGAAACCCCTTGACAACTTAGCATATATGCTATCAAAAGACAAATATGTAGGTTTCATGGGATATAGCATCGGCCACCGACCAAATAATTTGACCCATTATTACGCTTACAAGTCCAACAAAGTCCAATAATTCGGTGGAAAAAAAAAAATTCTTCGGATTTTCAGTATTCCATCAGCCCTTTAATTTATTGCATGTTAACATGTGTTGCCTTGAGTTTAGTTTTGATAGGTGTAGAGAGTGTACTTCTCGATATAATATTTAATGGAATATTGAGGACACCTATGCATATTCTTGACTCTTATGGTAGCTAATACTCGTTTTATTGGTCTTACAAATAAGTGGTCCTTTATTTTGGTCGGCAATTGGGTTGGTTTAATTTCATCTACCCACATTAAAAGGGGTCCTGCTGATCAAAATGTTCAGTTTATTCTTTTGGCCAAAATCATTGTTGTGTGGCAACTTATGGGGCACTAATAAGTATTGTTGTAACGCTAATAAAAATTATCGTTGTATCCAATATATACAGTTTGGAAAATAATGGAATGTACAAACTACCAAAAGGGGATTTTTGTTTTTATCTTTATCCACTTAAGGGTGTAGTCTGGTTGGCATTCAATTTAATTTCCTCCTTATTTTTCACATTTTAGCTATTTTTAAACATTTCATGCTTATTTTTCCATAGAAATATGGTTCTCGAACTCTGAAGAAATATGTGTATATAGCTAGCTAATTGATAATTAATGACAACTTGACATAAGAATGGTTAAGCTTTGGTGCTTAATGATGATATATATAGAAGTATTTGTTCCTAAATAACTAGTTCGATTAACGTGTTGGCGAGCGGTTTATAATTACTAATAATCTGACATATCTGTTATCTTATATCATATTATTCTTTGTTGTTTTTGTTATTATTTTTTTTGTTATAAGAGCATATATAGTAATTTTGTTTTGAGAGAATGAGCATATAGTTATTGATAGGATATTAATATTTCTTATAAATCTACTTAATTTTCAGTACTCAAAGTAAGTAACGTATTTTTTTTTTCCCCTGGAAAAAGAAAGTGACATAATATGAAGATAAGGACAAAATTACAACAACTTCTCGATCTATAATTTTCTAGATCCTATGGAAATTGATTTTGATATTTGATTAAATTGATCATCAGCCTGCCGCAGATTTTTCTTTCTTGACACTCTTTCAATTTTCAACAGAGCTCTACGGATACGGGGCAGTCGCTTGAATTGTTTTTGCAGATTAGATGAAAATGTATGGGCAGGAACTTTATTAATTTACTAATAATATATAACTAGTTAATAAACTTCTCCTGTGATATATATCCTACTGGGAACTCGTGAAATTGAAATAATTTAATTAGTGTTTATAACGTCCTCAAAACATAACGTGAATTTACAGACATGCATGTAATTTATTTTATTTTATTTCAGAACTAGTTAAATAAAATTCTAATTTTGTAATCTCCCGCGTGCAAATAAGACGTATAATTTTTTTTTTAGGAAAAGAGATTATTTATTAAAATAAATTATTTGCTACGTAATAAAAGTAATGCAATTAGGAAATTTCTTATTACAATGAGAAAGAAACAATACAAAAAAAAATTATGGGCTATATGTGTATGCGCCGTTTGATTGTGACAAGAGTTACTACGATTATGCATTAACTTTATTTATAAGTTCATCATAACTACGACAAATATACAATAATTTTCTACCAAAGGGCCAATGAATCTCAAAGACATCACAAGTTCAACATCTTATGAAAGAGCAAGAATTTATATATTTTATTATATCGAAGTAATCTCAATAAAGTCTATCTTTGTGAAGAATGTAATATTTGAAAATTTTTCTGAATCACATAAAATTCAGATTTATAATAATACTAAAGAAAAATAATAAAAATAAAACAAATTAAACTATATAGATATAAAATCTGATAGAACTAAATTCATATGACAATAAGCATATATGACCATGAAGACTTTCACATAAATGAAAGAATTATTGAATACAATACTAGAAAAAAAAAAAAAAATTAGGAGATCCTACCGAAGAGGAAAATCAAGGGAGGACCTCCTTCTCTAATAGTGGGTAGAAATCAAGAGAAAAAAGAAGTGTAAAAGAAGACGAAGGTTTTGGAGAGAGAATTAGGAGCTAGGGCTATGTGGATTTTAATTTCTGTAAAAGGGATCACAAATAATAAGACATAAAAAATTCTGTGTCTATATCTATACACATTAACCAGTCAATAAGTTTAAAACTTTAATCGAGTAGGTGGCTAGCTCCAATTGGGTGTTGCTAAACTTTACAATAACCGTCATAAACTTCATAATCAATCGATCACACACCATACATAGTACATGTATAAAATTTAAGTACAGAGTGTCAATTAAAATTTTCTCATATATATAGATACATATATTCGAGTGAAATTATAATTATAGATGGATTAAAAAATAAATATTAGAAGTTTGAAGCTGAGGACATTATATTTTCCTCAAAAGAAAAAAAAAAAAAAGCTAAGGACATTATAAAGACAGTACGTGTCAGACTGTCGGTCCATAAACTAGTAGATCACAAAATCTTTGGTGGGATCTTATGTCTCAAATTTTATATTTATAAAAGAATTAATAGGATGCATTGATGTTTCTGCAACTGTTAAAATCATCTCACGTCATTACCATCCTTTATTATGTTCATATGTTCGATATGTTTAGTTTCTATATAGTTGATATGAGACTGATTCACATCCATAAATAAATATGTATATATATATGTTATATTTACAAGATAATATAGATGCGACATCCACATCATTAAGATTTCCAAACTTGAAACTAAAAATAGTAAAATCCAACTTGGTCCCAAACTAAATAGAACAAATTAAATTAAAATGTCGAATCACAAAAATATTCCAACGAAAGAAGACATTTAACATATAATTAACTATGGAGTTTTTCCAGCACAAAAAAAAAAAAAAAAAAAACTATGGAGTTTACACAAGTAGACTGGACATAGAAGTTTACACACAAAGGCCTAGAGAGGACCCGAAAAAGGAGTTCTTGTACATAACAAATGTAAAAACTAGAAAGAAGTTAAGTGCCTAATTTTGGATCTCTCAAGATTGAAGAGAACGACTATAACAAGACCATAATACTTGAAGAAAAGGAGCCGAAGAGAGAAACAAAGAGGTCTCGTTGAAAATTCAAAACCACTCAAGAAAACCCTCCGGGACAAAAGCGGCAAAGATTTCAAAATACAGCACGTGGGTAATTGAACGTGGTCAACAATCAACCACGCAAAAAACGACACATATAAAGCGTCCAAAAAAGAGTTCTAAGAAAGAACGCTCTCCTGCAAAAACGAAACTTGTCAGCTGACTGAGTTCTTCATGATCATGGCCAGTGGTCGGTCTAAGCTTGAGAGAGATTTTAGGGCATATTCCTTTATTTCAAAAAGTCTTGAAAACCAAAAACAAACACGTACGAGAAAAGAACTTTTGTCGTCTGAACTTATTATTATTCCTGGTCAACACGATTGAGCTATAGCTTTTAACATAAATGTATCCGAAAGCAGGCTTGAACGAATCTAGTCATTTTCTGTTCTTGAGTAATGCTTGTCTTAGATTTCTTACTAGATCCTTCACTTTCATGCTGTACTCCACGTCCATCTACATGAAAAAAAAGAAGAAATTACGATGAATCTTGGACTAAAATCATATAAATGAAATACTCTTTTAAAGACCAAAAATAGGAAGCCAAATGAGTCCCTTTAATTTGCAATTATTTAATCCAAGTATCACAATATTTGAAATCCTATATGTTTACTTAGGGTAATCTAATATGAGCAAAAACAATTCAATTTAAAAAGTTCTTGACGACAAATACCTGAGCAACAATAGCAATATGATTAGTAGAACCGCCAAATTGTAAGACACTGCTATCGACAATAGTGAGGTGAAGCTTCTCTATTTCGTTGAGTATGTTAGCTATACACCCTTTGTGTTTCTCGCAGTGGATTCTTATCAGAACGTCCTTGCCCGAAACCCTCGCTTCGATTTCGGGAAGTGGCTGGCCGGAGTTGCTATCGAAGTTCTCGTCGGAGGAGGAGGTTTCGCCGTCGCCAGAGAGCTGAGATCTCTTCACGAAAACTACTGATTCAACGGTCTTCTTTGCTGCTTGTTCCTCAAGTGTGATCAACCGTTCTTGAAGATTTTTTATGTACTTGATTGCATCTCCAAGGACAGATGCCTTGTCCATCTGTTCTCAAAATCAATTAACTTCATTAATACTTAAGCAATCTTTATTAATATTTTATAAATACGTGAAACTTAAATTTATTTATAAGGAAGTTGAATTGTGCATTGATCATATATATCATTATAATCTGTGCATATACTAAAATAATTAAAGCCAATACTACTTTAAACTAATTTTGACAGTACTAATTCCTACTATCAAGAAATGTGTTACTCATTGAAACAACTACTAGCTACCAACTATATGTAGTGATTCAATCCACGATAGAAAAAGTAGCGCTACTAGTCCCGTGGGTTAATTTCATTAAAGTTTAATATGAAAAAAAAACACTTTCTAATACAATAAAGTGATAAAATCTTTCTTAAATTGAAAGGCTGCAAGTTGGTGAAAAAGCTAGCTAATTAATTGTTTTGTTAAGGCCGAAACTAAAGCGATAGCATTGATTGATTCAAAATTACTAAATCAAGTTGTTGCATCGGAACCCAGAAAATAAAATAAAACAAACGCGTACTCAACATAAAATTAACTATCCATTAATCAATTAAAATATTGGTAATAATAGTACCTTCTTTAGATCCGGAACAACAGTTGAAAGAGCTATAAACCGTTGACTGAGCTTCTCTCGGCGCTTTCTTTCAGCTATAACATGATCTTGAGCATGTAACGGAGACCTACTCATCGAACCAACAGCCCTCTTCACCCCTTGTCCATAATTTGGTGAGCAAATCTGGCCTTCACAGGAGGACTGAAAAACCATATTACATCCATTCATTCCGGGCTCGTCTTTTGGCTTCATAATAACACTACCCTCTAGATTGTTATAGTGCTTGTTATCGGGAGTGGCTGCGGCCGAGCTTGCGTACTTCTCGAACGAAATCAACTGTGAAGAGGAAGCCGAGAGCGAACCCTTTGCGCTCATCTGATTATTATTATTGGTAGTGCAAGAATTCCAACTGTTGGTCTTGAGCTGTTTGGCTGGCCTTTCAAATTCGGTTTGAGGAGGTTCTAAGGCTGTGTTATTACTACTTAGGTTTTGTGCATTTTCGGGGACGAAATTCGGGTTATAAGACGAGTAGCTTTCGGAAGAAAATGACTGGAAATTAAGGTCATCAAGCGAGTAGTCCACTTGATATTGGTGGAAAAGATTAGTGGGATCTTCCATTTCCTACAAATCAATAAATCAAACCATAAATTAATAAATTAATCAAATATTATATGTAATATCTTAGTTGAGGGATATGGATATTATGAAGGAATTAATCCCAATAACATAAAATCAATTTAGTCTTACCAGTTCAGATATCCACTTGGCTGATGGAACTTCCATTTAACCACCTCCTTTTTCTTGCTTTGTTTTTAGGACTCTGGAAGGAAATTAAACCAAAGGAACCAGATCTTGAATATGAATGTACCAAAGGAACCAGATCTTGAATATGAATGTACTAAGTCTGCATAATAAATTTATGGAAAAGAAGAGATATATAAGTAAACTAAAAATACCATAATCACATCGATCTACTATCCCAAAGAAGAAAAACCCAGATAGTATGCCATCACAAAAAAAAATTCCAAAAAGGTGGAAGAGGAAAAAAAAAAAAAAAGCCTATTTTGATTGGTAAATTGAGAATATATGACACTAAGTAAGACCTTAAAATTAGAAGAATAGTAATTTGTTGAAATTAAGGACTAAAACCTTTAGAGTTGGGAGAAGAACTAGGGGACTGTGAAGAAAACTTGGTGGTGAATATGCTTACCTTTGAGAACTGAGACTAAGTTTCTCTGTCCAACTTGTCAGACCAATAAATTTTTGGCAGTCTATAATATAGGTTCACCGACGCGCTCATAATACTGGGCGGAGAATTAGAGAGAAAATTAAATTAAAGGAAGATTGAGCCGTACGCGCTGGCCCCTCATACGGGTACAAATTCTGTTCGCACGTGTGAATATGCTTATCTGTTTTTGTTGGCGTTCACTGTTCATTTGGAGGCTCCCTCAGGTCAAATTCTGACTCCCTGCTCTTTTGAGTTTTGAGCAATTAAATATTGCCACCTGAGAATGTAATGCTAATGTAATGGGTAAGTCAGCTAGTAATTGACCGTTCCCACATTACCCCGTTTTGTTGGAGTACTTTATAAGAATTAAGATGCTTCCTTATTTATTTATTTTTTTTTTGCGTTACGCCCGTACGATATTTATGTTCGCACTATGTTTTATTAATTTGTAGTGTCAAGTAAATTCAAAGAGAAGGAAAAAAAAAGTTGAAGGTTTAATTTTGTCAACTATGTTGATAAGTTCATGTCTTATCCGAATTTTTAACATTTTATTTTGTCTCAGCTAAAACCAGAAAATATTCTATTCAAACTTCACTTATGATTTATTAGCGTGTTAGTTAATGAAGTTTTTTTAACGATAAGATCACCACACATGTTTTCTTAATTCTCCTTCTAAACTTGATTATTGTTATGTTTACATGTGATAATGCAACTTTTAATTGTGATTAACGTCAAACGTTTATGATTTACCAAAAAAAGGTTCAACGTTTACGACAACTTGAACAAAAAATGGAAAAAAAAAAAAAGAAAATACAATATTGCTAATTATCGGTCTAATTCTTTTTTGTATAATTAATCAAGACAATATGTCATGCAGCAGCCGTCTGATATGGTAGAGAGGAACCAAAACAACTGTTTTATGAACTTAAAATCACCCCTGATGGAAAGGATAATTTAGGTTGTGACTACGTCCATCGATCTTATATATATAGCAGGTTAATTCTACAATTGTTCAAATATGAGACTTAGAATTTTGCCAATTTTACATTACCAGAAAGCATAGTCGGGGGTGGAATGAAAATGAGAGAGAGAAAGTTTAATTATATAATATACGTGAGGATATTGCAATTGGGACACTAACTTTAATAAAAGGTCTTAATATGCTCGAATATTTACTGATGAGGATGATGTTATTCAAATACTTTCGGCCATAAGCATAAATCTATACACAAGTATGGAGTTCATATCATATATATAGCAATAATAATATAACAATCGCGTCTGTTGCTTGCATATCTAGCTAAACAACGTAAATCATCTACCATATTTACTTCGCACGTCTTATAATACATAGAGCTGTCAAATAGTGTACTTTGCAGTGTGTAAGACACGATTCACTTTTTAAATTGCATCGTATTATATTTAAATGTGTACTAAGTTTTTAAGTCATGTTGTATCAATCCATGTACCTAGATGCGTCTAATTGTTTGGATCAAAATTAGTCAATTTAATTAGATAACTTTTAAATCTTAACGTCATTTTTATGAATTTTTTCTCCAAATATTATTAAAATGTAACCGAATATAGTGAAATTTTTGTAACTAGAGTTGAGCTTGGATGAGGAAAAAAAAAAAAGAAAAAAACAAAGAAAATTAAATAAATATATTATAAGAGTACAAAAAAAATAATTAGGATAATATCACCTAGATCCCTATCCTATCCTATCCTATCCTTTTCTTAACGTATCGCTTAAGTCTCTATGCTTATTTTTGTAGTATTTGAATCCCCCACTTACCATTTTGTCCCAATTAAATCCTATTTAGTCATTTTCGTTCAAAACTACGATTAAACATCACATGATGGGCACATGTCCTGTTTAACAGGGGGTATAAGTTGGAAATAGAGGCGAAAAATCAATGGAAGATCATCAATATCAGAAAATAAATTGTCTGCAAATTATCTAATATCTAACTCTATATTTGAAGCATCAAAACTCCAAGACAAGAAAAATTTGATTGTCCTCCGATATCAGATTGAGGGAATAGTACTCAAGATGCACCACTGCATCTTTAGCTTAAAAAAAAAAAAGAAGAAAGAATAAGAACCACCTCTACTGATGATTTAAGCTTTCCTTTGATTTGCTCATTGGCAACTAAGATAAGGATAAGATCAACACAATATAATAGAGGAAGACATTTAGGTTTCATTCTCTAAGAGTACGAGAGATGACATACGGAGGCATTATTGTCTCCAACAAAAAAGGAAAAGGAAAAAGAAAAAAAAAAAAAGAAAGAGCATACCTAAAATTTTGCTCTTCATAGAAACAACGAAAAAAAAATATAAAAGATCCTAATAATTTTCAATGCTGACACGGGGATTTCTTTCCCCCCTCTTATTGATAAAATTGGTCAATAAAAGTCACTTAATAACTAAAAACTTAAAAATAGACGCTATAGAAAGAACTGCGCAAGAAAACAATTAACAAACAATTTTATTCATGTAAAATACACAAGATGTCATCATCCTTGTGCTCCTAGTCCCACGACAATCATCCTTCCGGAGTTAACTCAGTGTAGGACTTAAGAAGTTTGATTCCTCTATATTTGCAAGGAAATTAACTATATTATAAAGACGAAATTCACATAATTTCACAGCAGATCTAGACAGAGCCTGTGGAAAAAGAACTTTTGATAGTTCCATACGCAAAGCACTCATATGATAAACAAGGATTTAATCTGGATGTTCAAACACCGAAGAAGATCTAAAAGATTTGCCTTAATTCACAATGAAAATGAAAATGAATATTCAAAAAAAAAAAAAAAAGAATGAAAGAAAAGGAAAGAAAAAGAAATAACTGAGTATGGTGAGATTCGTGGGAAAGAGTAGCTGCAGGGTGAGATTGATAACTTGCAATTGATTTTTCTCACATTTCCAACTCATACGCCTGCCAAATGGAACATATGCCCATCACGTGATATTTAACAGTAGTTTTGGATGAAAATGACTAAATAGGAGTTAACTGAAACAAAATGGTAAGTTTGGAGATTCAAATGCTACAAAAACAAAGACAGGGATTTAAGTGATACAGAGGACCTTAGGTGATATTATTCCAAAATAATTGAAACTTAAAATTCAAATGTATGATGTGCTAACGTGCTAGTATGCCAATTTATGTCAACTGTGTCAACGGGCTGTGACATACCCGCAGGTATGGTGTGCTCAATCTTCCCTGTTTAACTTATGCGTCCAACCAACACGACGCATACAATTAAATAATATTTAGGTGTTGTGTCATGCGGGTGCCGTACTTGCAGAAATTGTGCTAACGGGCTGACATCCCTTTTAACAGCTCTAATAATACAGAAGAAATAGTACAAAATATCATATGAATACGATTGCATTATATCAAATTGTAACAAACGGTCATCATCCACCAGCATTATTAATTATATAAGTTAGAACTTCGGATATCGATACAAAAAAGTCCTTTAGGCCAAAAAAAAAAAAAAAAGAAAAAGAAAAAGAAAAGAAAAGAAAAGTGGACAGGGATACAAAAGTCTGTGTACCCATAAACTATTAACAATTAATCAGATTCTGCAAACGTGTGAGCATAATTTTTTGAGTATAGTAGTGCAGGCTGGGAGGGCAAGAGTGACAAAACCCCACGTCCACACTCATTATAAGAAAAATAAAAAATAAAATAAATAGAAAAGAGAACACCCCATGTCCCATCTTGAAATTTGGCACGTGCGTAATTAGGAAATGGAGTCGAAGGTTACAAATTTAATTACACTTCGTTAACCGCGGCATCATTTGGGACTACAAGAAAATTGATTTTTATCTACATAATTTTTATCCACGCATATAGTTGTGCGGAAAATTATAGATTTAGCTGCACAATTTTACATGAAGTGTTAATTACACTTTTTGTTGCAGCATGTCTATTTGCCTACACAAATATTTGTGTAAGTAAGAGGATTTTTCCACACATTCATGAGAGGGAAATTTTCTCTTAAAAAAATTAGTAATTTTCATAAAGATTTAGTGATGATGTGGCTAATTGTATTAATATTCTTTTGCCACATTGTACAACAATATAGATTACTCATATTATCATATTAATTTAATTGTCACACATATATAATTTTTTGTCATAATGTATGATGATGTGTTTTTTTTTTTTTGAAGAATTTTTTATTTTTCATCAAAACAAAACTAGGGTTATCTCATATTCTCATTATATTTGATGACATATTATATTTGATGACATATGATTTGTTTCTTATGTTATGATAGTTGTTTAAAGTGAAAATAAAATATAACATTTTGATTAAAATTGAGTGGAATTTTACTTGAATAAGTTTGCGATCACACTTCCTACCTTTAGCTACACACCTTTAGATTTTACCCGCACATTTCCTGACTTTTACCCACATATTGATATTGCCACATCATCGAAGTAAGACACATCACTTGTCATGTGTTCGCCACATAATATGCCATGTCATCAACCACATCAGAATAAAATATATGTCATTTGACACATCATCAACTATGTCATTTACTACATTATCATAAAAATTACACTTCGACGTTTAAGTCAGCTTTCACGCCAATGTCTATGTCACAATAAATTATATGTCATTTGCCACATAAACAACTATGTCAAATCTGATTGTGAGACTCAAAGAATTCTCCAGCATATTTTGTGTGTTTTTGATACACAATATATGTGTGGCAAATATTATATTTAGCTACATAAATGTAATGTAATATGTAATTAAAGTCACTTTTCTCTACATAGTTTTATCCACACACGTGTTGACACTTTTCAAATGTATAACTAAATCATTTTACCTACACATTTTAGAGTTTTACCTGCACCAAAATGTGCGGGTAAAAACCCTATTTTCTTGCAGCGTGGCCCGAAGCTCTTATTGGATTAGGTGTATGAGAATAAGATGTCAAATATGGTTCCACTTCTTCACACCCAGAAAAATTATTTATCGTCATCAGCACTAATCAGTTACGTCATCATTCCAACGTACCACGCCGTACCTCTAATTTTAACACGCAGCTAATTGATTAGATAAAATATAGTTTAAGATAATTAGCTTTTGTGGAAAATGGGATTTGTCTCTTGCAATATATTAATAAAGACGAGATATATACATAATTGCTTACCCAAAAGAGGACGGAATATCTAGCCAATGAGATGTGTATCCGAAACAAAATCTTGAAAAACAATCCTCCACTACGTCTTGTCTATGAAAGATTTATTTTTCTTTTATACGGAAAAATTTCAAAGGAGAGCAAGTATGACTTCGATTAGTCTCACAAAGCTAATAAATGACCCCAAAAATGAAATTCACATGCCTAGGAGCATATGGAGATTTTTATTTATATGCTTTTTTCTCTTATTGTTGATGTCTCAATTCAGCCCTCCTATTTACATTTTTGGCTTCCCATGATTAACTCTTTTTTAATTTGGTAAGAGCCCGGGTTTTTTGGGAGAGGAGAGGCTGGGATTGGAGGAAAATTTGGGGACCGAGTGAACGAAAGCCAACTTTTTGTTTGGTAGAAGGGGGATTTTGAACGGGGAGGGAAATTGTTGAGGCTGTCAGTCCTTGGGCCCATTATTTTTCAATGTCTATTTTTTCCCTTCAGCCTAAGTAGATTTTCTCATTTTGCAAACCCTATGTTATAAAAAGTTTGAAAAAGTGCCCCCAATGTTAATTTTCATTTTGTAACTACTACTTAATTTTGTCCATTTTCTACAATGTTCTAAGCCAGTTGGAAATTTTTCTTGACACGAATACCTTTTAATTAAGGAGGCAAAATGATCAAGTTACATACCTCTCCGGGAAGGGGAAAAATTAAAAGAAGAAAAACAGAAAAGCAAGTTTAATTTAAAAATAAAAGTAAAAACAAACTATAAAAGGGACCCCAACCCTCCTTTCCAGAATTTTCCCTAAAAGAAAAATATGAATTTGTGTACATTTGATATATCTTCTTTGTAGTTTGTTGAGATACTATAGAATAAATATCTAATTGTCAGTCAATTCGTAATAACTTGGGTGCCATCATAAAGAAGATTTTATGGAAATTCTTTTTGAATTGCTTTCAAACCACATGAATACTGTTTAGAGTAATTTTCTCCGACCAATTAGAAAATGATACGTGGCCTTGACACATAGCGAAACGACGAGTTGTAGCTAGCACACAACGACAAACTCGATTATGGGCCGAACACCTTCCAAATGGTCAACAACGTGGTCGGACCTTATGGAACCGGAAAAACTCTTAAGCCAGAAGGTAAAGTCTCAACTAAATAATAAGAGTGGTTCGAGATGACCCGAACAAGAGAGGATAACTAATAATACTAGTCGACCATCCTGACCGACTACTTAATAAAGAAGAGAAATTCGGACCACTAAGTAACCGAAGTATTACTACAATAATACACAAAAAAAAAAAAAACCTTATTTCGTATTTTTTGTCCCTACTAGATAAGTAGGATTCTTTCCCATCTTTCGCCATGAACTCTAGTATTTTGAGACCACAATACCACTATAAAAAATACCTTATGCTTCACATAAAAGGCTTAACTCTAGTATTTTGAGACCACAATACCACTATAAAAAATACCTTATGCTTCACATAAAAGGTAAGCCGTCAAAATTCTCCAAAATCCTAATTATTGTCTTCTTATCTTTTTTTCCTTTCTCTTATATACTCTATTTTGCTATTTCCTAAAAATACTCAATATAATTACGATTCATCTATTGTCTATTTAGTGATTCATTGAGTATCATACTAACCAGTACCACAATTATTAGCTGGTGAAAAATTCTTTTATTATCTTATTCAAAATTGTATA
Organism: Parasponia andersonii; assembly: GCA_002914805.1. Taxonomy (NCBI): domain Eukaryota; kingdom Viridiplantae; phylum Streptophyta; class Magnoliopsida; order Rosales; family Cannabaceae; genus Trema; species Trema andersonii. The sequence continues at coordinate 570,097 of JXTB01000272.1, read as the reverse complement.
GACCATATATTTATATGAAATATGAGTTTTGGGCTTCTTTCAAGAGAAACCTTTGAAAGCATATGACGTCGTTAGTTTGCAGACCAAAATGCATACAAAAAACTACAAAGTATGATCAATTTTGCATTAGCACTAAACTAAAATTAATAAGAGAAACCGACAGAATTGAGTATATGAGGCACTAACATTAGACGTGTTTGATGAATTTTAGTCTCGTGTGTGTGTTCCACGATAAGATATATCCTAATAGAGGATTATAATCCATCAAACTCATTTGACAGTAGCATGACTCTCTTGAATATATAAGATAAAAAGAACTATGAAATTTCTAAATAGGGAAAAAGATGGATGAAATTGGTTTCTAGGGAATATTCATTTTATTTCATTTCTATTTTTTTTCTGTTTTGAAGAGGTATGAATTTTAGTTTTGTTTTATCCTATGAAATATGTAGCTTATATAATATTTGTCTTGAAATAAAGGATTAAAGTGTCCGAAAAAGAATATCAAAGTGAACTCAAATATTTCCAAGTTTCAATTTCCATCCGCCAAAACTGAATGAAGGGGTATTTACGAAATAGAAAATAGCACTTTTTTTTAGGGATGTTTTTACCACATTTTACAATATGTAAGGGAAAGTGAGACAATCTACGTAGATAGAGAAAAAATAAAAAAATAAAAAAAAATACATGTCCCTTTTTAGTTAAATAGAGATACAGGCCTATGGAAGCTTGCCCCATGTTATTCATTATGGTTTTGCCCTTTTTTTCAAGTCTAATTAATTTATTAAGTTTTTCTTTTGTTTGTTTGTTCAACATCTTTCTATTTAACAATATCCTTTGTGCTTTTAATGTATATTTTAAAACAAAAGTCCTATATCCTATATTTATGTGTCGAAAAAATTTAAATCTATATGTGTAGATTACTTTAGATTTTGTTATTAGAAAAACTACCGATAAAGCTCGATAATTAAAGATATTATTTATGAAAAAAATTATTACATACTAAAGTATATAATTTTTCATTTTTAGAAAAAGGCAATATAATGTGTCAAAATCCTATGAAACTACTAAAGAGTTATAACATTGTAATAAAGGTGAAATTAGATCCTTTCGATCGAAAGTGAGAGTTTTAGTAAAGGCCTGGCGAAACTCACTGTAAAATAGCTTTTTATATTGTAGAGTGATAGAAAAAATCTGTTGGCAACTTTATGCTACAACATGACCCTTTTATTAGTTATATTATAATATGCGACTAAATATTTGATCTTTTGGATTTTTCAGTACTCGTCTAATCTATATTTTTAGATCATGAATTGACTGATTACTAATCATGAAAATCTGATCATATTGATTGATAGTGTTTCAATATTTATTTAGGAAATAATTAATGTTGATATTTGCACTGCATCACATTAAAACATTTTATTTCTTTACTAATATATTCACTAATTTGATTATTTACTTATTAGATGTGATCTTCTGTAATAGTGACGTATGTGGATATGTTTTAGTGCTAAAAGATAGATATTGTGTGGTTACCTAATTTGTCTATGAAAGGTTGTTCATATTTGTTTAAGGAAAATACCACCAATTAAGAGATTTGGATTGTTTAATTATTGTGGAAGTTTCCTTAATGTTTTGTGCTGATTCTAAATACTTTTGATTGATTATAATTGATTTATTAACTATCAAAAATATTGGGTAATCGTATTTATTTCAGGAAAGAATGCAATATTTTCTTTTTATGTTACAACATGATTGTGCTAACAGATTCATATTACAACATCTCTGTAGAATCAACTTTCCAGATGAGTTTTCAAAGTTTAAAAAAAAACTAGCTAATTTTGCAAGTCTTCTATAATCAATATTAAATGCATTTAAACATTGTCTTACATATAATTAATCATGAAGGTTAGGAGCTCCATATAAAGTCCACTCAAGGGTAGCTTTAGGTAAAGTACATATTATATTTCGGCTATTGAGCGAAATAGAAAGATTTTTCTTTTTAGCCATTTCATTAGACTTATGAGTTTTCCTAGTCCTATGATACAATACTTCGGGAGAGGTGCTGAAAATCTTCAAGATATGATCGACTTCAAGACTCTAAAGGGATTTCAAAAATACGAGGTCAAACCTAAGACATGTGGTGCTTGCTAGATACGTTGATGAAGGAATACATCCACGTTGCGACAATAAAAAAGAAGAGTATTTTATTATGTGAATTTAATAGGTGTTTGTATTTATTTCAAAATTTACTAATAGTATTTAATTCTTTAGTCATGTCCCCTTAACATAGGTTATCGAAGATAATTGAACTAAGTAAAAATTTCTGTGTATTATTTTTATTTTTTTTGCTTTTATAATGACTATCCTTCGTGTTATAACATAATTAAATAATTGGTTAAATTATTTAATTCGGCCATAACTAAAAATCAGTCCTTACATAGAGTGTGGCATTGAACTCTGTTAATTTATAAGTCAAATATTTTGAAAAGTCTTAAAAGATAAGTCCTTCTCTAAAAATATTTTATAAAATAGAAACAAAAACAAAAACTATTTTGCAAAAGGACATGCTAAAATAAATTATATATAACTATTCAATGAGCATTCCAAGCGAAAATGAATATTATCATTTTTATTCATTTATTTTTTAATGTTAATATGATTTTTACAAGCAAAAATAATTAATCCATCCTTCCTCCTCTCTTTCTATTATATCCGCAAAAAAAAAAAAAAAAAAAGGCGAGGATAATCATTCTCTCTATTCCTATTATACTGAATAACTTTGAGAATCCTAGTTACTACCCAAGATATCTCTTTCACACTTCTATTTCCTCCTACACTATTTTATGTTTCATTTCCCCTTTCCCTTTTACCAAAAACAGTTAACTTAAGGATTTTGAAATAACGGATAGTCACTTTTTGGATCCTTCACGTTGTAAAGATTGAAGGATTGTGGTAAGTAGTATAAATCACCTAGCAATTTCGGATAGTCACACATTTTTTTTTTTTTTCGGTACATGCATGAAAGAAATTTAAACTCTTGGACCTCAAAATAACAAGTAGGTGTAGTTGCCAACTCGGTATTAAGCTTATCTGTTCTTTTTTGATTTGTTTATAAGAATTTGAGCTCAGATCCTTCACTTCAAGAAGAAATGCGGTTATTTTTAGGCTAGTCTATGATCACTATATATATACTTCTTATTACTATTGCTTTCATTATGATTACGTACGTTGATTAATGGATTGATGATGGTCTGAAAATCAATAACAGTGATTACCAGTAGTTATCTTTGGTTTTCCCTTTCAAAATGTGGAAGGCTTTGTCAATTGCGTAAAAAGCGAGATGCGAGAAAGAAACAATCTCACGTTAAAGGAAGCTTCGTTAATTTGTTGATTAAGATTGAGATATGTGTTACTTTTTAATTAGTAAGTTATCATTTTTTGTTTTCAATGGAAAAAATTAATAAGCACTTGCAATGTGGCACCATATATATAGTCCACATTAATGAAGAACTCCTTTTTATTAGTATAAAATGCAGCACCACAAATGCCCTTAAACTTTTCGGCTTCATTTGTATTATACTATCTCGTTGTGGGTTCACTTATGTTTTTGTTTATGTCAGATGTAGCGAAACGGAAACGACAAAGAAAAAGATTGTGAGATCTAATTTTTATAATTATTTAATACCATAATGATGACAGCATTGCGTCCATCTTTATCAAAATTTCCAAGTAAATGGCAATGATTAATGTAGAATTTCAAATTAAAGAATGCAAATAGGGCAAGTTTAAGTATATATATCATTATCTCTGAATGCATATAGTCCAAGTCAAGGATCATAAAATATATATTTTTGATCAGGATGCAGGAGAGGACCGAAAAGAAAGGGAAAAAAATTAAAAGCAAACATGAAAGGAAATATATAACTTGGATTTATTCCAAATTAGAAGGCTAATTATGCAGTAGGTCTAATATACATATGATTTATTGCGTGCTTTCTACGTTAACAGCAAAATGTCTTAATCTTAAAAAGCTCTTCTAGATTAATATATATTAATTATTTATCAATTGGAATCCAATAGGTGTTGAGAAAAAAGAGCATCTATATATCACATGATACACGTGATGACATAGATGTTACTGTCCATATAAAGCTAATTCACAAGGTGACATGTCTTTAATAATTTTAGATTAATTGGTAATGTTCGGAAACTTGATTATATTTTGAAATTGACATCGGATATTTAAATATTCAATTCTCTTTCGAGATTTTATAAGGAAAAATGTTTTCAACCTATATACAGTATGTACCCAACAATGAAAATGATAAGTGGGGTCACTTAGACAAGTCACAACAAAAGTTTGTAGTTTTAGATTGAAGAAATATAGTTGGACTTTTTTTTTTAAATAGTTCGACTCAATTTATTTATTTTTTTAATAGTTCGACTCAATTTAATTGTTAGTGTTGGAGTAATTTTTTGTCCACGATCGAACACGAGCGTCACCCGTCTTGGAATTGGACTTTTCTCCCAAATTCTCTTCATGTAAGTGATTAAATACGTGCTAATTCTATTGGAAATGCACAAGGGTTTGTCACCCCGGATGTGGAACCTGTTTGCGAATTTCTAACGAATGGCTTAGTAATTTTGTACCCTGGCGGCTGAGTAGGTGAATAAGGAAAGAACCGAAAAAAAGGAGAAAACGAGCACGCAAAGTTTGGATTTTTAGGAAATGTGACACCTTACCCTAGTTCTGTGGGAAGGGCAATATCATAGAGGTAAAATAATCACCCACTCTGGTCTAATTAGAACTATCGGGATGGAAGAAATCAATGAAGAAAGAAGAATCAATGTTACTGTCAAAATCTTTAGGAAGAATATTTTAATAAAGTAGTGCTCAGCTGCTCTAAATGAGCCTAGCTGAAAAGAATAATGAATAGATAATAGCTGAAAAGAATAATGAATAGATAATCTGTAAGATGTTTACAAGGAACCAACAAAGAAAAAACCCTATATACGCGTCAACAAAGTAGGAGAAATAGCTAACCAAGTAGTGTCATGACTCAAATCCCAAGAATTTTACAATTTGAAATTCAAAAGTTGTTTTTCAAAATTTTATAAAAATAATTTAAAAATAAAATTTTCATAATTTTGTGATCACCATTAGACATAAATTATTAATGAAATTTAGTAAAATAAATCAGGCATCATCATCAAATAATTTCATAATTCAGCACATTAATTATACAGACCGAGTCTATAAAACAGGCTCTTAAGTATTTATACAAGCCAAAATAAATAATGAAGTTATTTTACATAGTTACTAACTGTCTTTGGGGTAACTAACTCCTCACTAATCTACTCCCGAATTTCCAAAATCATACCGAGTACTATCTGAGAGGAGAAAAGTAAGAAATGAACATTCACATGCATAGTAGAAATTCAATTACTTTTTGGATGGATGCAATTTCTCAAACCTACATAGTTAATACATTCAAATCCATTTATAAATCAAGTTTGTAAAACATTGGTATCTAGAATAATCACATATTCAAAACAAAATCCAAAAATATATCATTATACATTTCATATATCAACAAGAATATAAGTGAGCTCATCCTCTTATCACGCCCCTGTAATACCTCTGTAGCAGAGGTACCTAATATCCTGATACTACCTATAAATATATTAGATAAAAACCTACGCAGGGGCCTAGGTCTCTCACCTAATGCTACAGAAACTCACCAGCGATCTAAAAATACCGCGATGCTGTAATGAAACTCAAGTGTATGTGACCCTATAGTATGTACAACATGTAACAATATACAATAATCATGTATCTAATATTCAAATCATGCCTTAAAATTCAACTTAGCATTATTCTAAGATTTACTATATATGGGCAGCACACAGCTGTTTTAACCCATAGTCATAATATAAAAATACGTATAAAAATCCACATACTCTAATCCTAGTATAATCTAACAATTTTCAATAATTTCATATATCATCATAAAATCATGATTATTCATATAAAATCCAAAACAGATATAAAAATCAGGTAATCAAACCCCTACCTCAATATGACAGTAATACCAGGCTAATGACGCTCAAATAATCTCTCGTTGGTCACCCAAGTGCTTGAATGACAGTTTCTAATTCTCAGTAAGTATATTTGAAAAAGTGACTTTTTAATTGGAGCTTTAAATATAAAAATAGAGGTCACCATTAAATTCAAAGTACCTAAAAATGCTAAGTTAGATACAAACCTTGTCAAGAATGAGACCCGGTACGGGATCAGCCTGTAGCATACTAAATAGTGTAGTTTTGTGCTACGAAATTCTAATTCTTGTTCCACAACGAAACACAGTGATATTTTATATTAGACCTCACTGAGTCTAAATTCGAAGTTAGAACTCAGTTTCGAAGTCCCTAGTTTTAGTTATGCTCAAAAATTCGAGAATTGCATACATACCACTTTCTGAAATTATTTAGAAAAATATCTTCTTTTTCTAATTAAAATTTACCATACTTTCAGTTACCGTTTTTACTTCTACTAACTGTAATTATTCATGATTTTTAACCGTCATTTATCTCATATATTATCTAGGGTAAATAAATTATTTAACCAACATAATTATGTAAATATCACTTTTTACAAAATTGGTATAAAAATCTCACCAGAGATGAATTCTACCAAATAATCACTTAGAGGTAGTCGGTAACGGTGAGAGAAGACTCTATTTGCTAGAGGCGATGAAAATGAAGGTTGGACACTGGGAATTTCATTGGAAAACTGTGTTTTTGACATTATCTTCGGATGGCTAGTTCTCGGTTATTAGAGCTTCGATTCCGGCGAAACCAATGAGGTTTCGATCGTCGGTGAGTCTTTTCCGGTGTGGGGTGGCATGTGAGCCTAGCGGCGGCGGCGTGTGGTAGCAGCATGATTGAACAAATCTGGCATTTTCTCTTCCCCTTTTTTATCTCTCTCAAGCCCTCCCTCTCGAGAATTTGGACTTCTGGGATTTTTAAGCAATTTCTTGCACTATTATAAAGGAATAAAATATTCCAAATATTATTCTTATTTTAATCCGAAATTCAATAATTACAACTTTATCATTAGCCTTAAAAAGTCTAAAATAAACTTAAAACTTCACAAATTTTACAATTACTATTTCTAACAAGGATAAAAGTGTTGGGACATGACCCTGATGATACGCTGACTCTGTTTGCCATCTGGGACAAGTAGCGCAGAGGCAGAAAATAATTTTAGGGGAGGGGGGAATACACAAAACAACCATTGATGTATATGGTCTTCTAGGCGAGCTTCGACTATGGGTGACATTTTCTAAGCAAAACAAATGAATGATGATAGAGATACACAATTTAGACACAATCATCTAGCATGCTCTTTAACTAGTTTTTTTTTTTTTTTTTCCCCCAAAGTGGAGCCACATCATGTGCTTAATTGATTAGAAAGCAAAAATGAACTCCAGATGAAAACAACCGAAACGACTAAGGAGAAAGGACAAAAATCCGAGCTCTAAATGGGTTTCGATAAGGGATATATTGAATTTAATGTTCAGAATATTGAGAATGAAATGTAAAATTTTGAATTGTTTAGTAACCAATTATTAGGGTGAGTCTTAAAAATTTATGTGCTTATTTTTTTCAAACGGTTGATTACTATTGGCAACAATGGGTTGCTGAATTGGATCGAGCGGTAGTTTTGAAGTACCCTACGACTTATAAAGGTTGTGATCATCGCCCTCCAATAAAAATGGGGTATGGTTACTAAATAAGCTCTTCATTAACCAATCGTCTTCTAGTTGACATACGTTTAGGCATGCCTTACATCTATAATCTATATACATTCTTACGAATTAACGTTAATCCTAATTGGGATAAAATTCACTAGAAGTGTTGCATTAATTGTCAGTAATTGACGACTAATTCACCAAGATATGAGCGCTGTGGGAGAGGCTGAAGCACGTTTTCTTTATTTGTAGGTACGCCTTAAAACGTACAATTAATTATGCCAGAAATATAAGGAATAATAAGTTTTTGTGGATTAATTATATGTAGAATCTCCCTAAAAAAAATTATATGTAGAACTGACTTTGATTTTCCCACCCACTCTTTCTTAATAATGCATGCATGCAGGTTTTTAATTTTTAAAATAGTTTCTACATATGTATAATATACTTATCTTTTTAACGCATTGCAAGTTATTTTTAAAAGATAACGCATTGCAAGTTATTTTTAATTTGGTACTGGAGATGAGGTATTGAGAGAGAATCGCATATATAGTTTAAGCAAAGACACATATAAAAACAAAAAAGGGAGAGAAAGGAAATGGTATAAATTGGGGTTAGAAGAGTACTAGACCTAAGTATATATCTTGTATTATTCTATTGTTTAGTTGATTGAGTTTTGAGCCTAAGCTAATCTTCTTCTTATTGTCGGGTTTTAGTTCTTAAATTGTTCTCCCTGTCTCTTCCAGGGTTGTTCTCATCAAATGTGCAATATTAATAGATAAACAAATAATAGAAGGCAGATCACGTAATCTTCGGTGCGTTGAGGTGTCTTCAATAAAATCTCTTTTAGATCTATTTGTATATGTGCCCTCTCCAACTGCTATATAGTCATATAAATATATATATATATATGGTTGCCAATCCAATAGGTATTTTTTTTCTTTATCTATGGGTAGGTATTTTTTTTTTAGCCGTTGGATCACCATCTAATGGTGATCCAATGACTATAATGAAGTGCATGAAAAGACGTGCATAATTAATGTTCTTTCTCTCTCTTACTTTTTACAATAAAAAAATATACATGCTAAATTTTCATTGGCCAAATTGATACCTATCTATAGGTAAAAAAAAAAAATACCCACTGGATTGGTGCCCATATATATATATATATATCGATATATATGTCGATAAATAAAAAGGCACTAATTAGTTTTTTTTTTATTTATAGGTATTATTTTCATAAACGTCTTTTAATAGTGAAATATAGAAAAAGAACAATATTAAATAATAAATATTTATTTTTATTATAAAACCCCTTTAAATAAACAAGGCAAGGATATTATGGTATTTTGACCAAATTTTAAAAAAAAAATTAATGAATTTGGACTGAATTTTGGTCTAGATTCATTTGGGTTTAAGTGTGAAAAAAAATTAAAAATTGGGATCAAAATGTAATTATTTAAGGATATTTTTGAGAAAATTTTCAAAAAACTAGGTTTACATAAGCAAAACAATACCCAATTAACCAAAAACTGACATGTGGCACTACAATTTCAAAACTTGTCCTTAAATCCCTCATATTTCCTTTATTCTCCAATGAAGTCCCTGCGACGCACCCTCCACTGCCAACCATTGCTGCTCTTTCTCCGACTGTCGTGGAAGCCCGCCACTGTCGAACGATCGTAGCGCTACTAGAACCAGCCTCGTCGGAGTAGCCAGTCACCGAAAAACGCAGAATAACACTGCGGGTGGTTTTGTTTGCCAGAGCTGATTCCGGCCACCATTCGTAATAAAATTGGTTGTCGTGGACTCCTCTCATCACGGGCAATCTCGTGGTAGGTGTCTCGTGTCTCAAGTTTGCTCCNATATATATATATATATATATATATATATTGATTATGTTTTAGAACGACCATAAAAAAACGAAATCGGACTGGTTAGATTTGCCTCAATTTGTATGTCGTGGGACCTGGCTGTAATTTGGACAAATTATATGTCTAATCTAGTGTTTTTTGGTGCTCTGAATTTAGTGATGAAGTCTGTTTCTTGATTTGAAGCTCTATTTGACAATCAAGTTTTCAAACCAAGAAATCAAAGGTTCAAAAACGACACCCAACCCTCCAAACGATACCCAAAAGACGCCAAACATTCTCTATAGCCCCGTAACACTTTTTGGACACTCGATTGAAGTAGGGATTCGATTACTTGATCTTCAAATTAGTTTAGTTTTGATTTCCACATATTTTGAATAAATATAGAATTTTGTGAAATAATTCATAAAAATGTGATTTATACTTGTTTTAACCTCATTTGAGATATAAACTGCTTGAGAGGTATGTCACACTAGTTGGCGTGTCATATATACTATTTTGAACTATTTTTGTTTTCTGTAGGAAATAGGATTTTTGGGTTTTGATCAAAAATGGCTATTATAATGTGAAATTTTTAGAAAATCCCAAACGATTTGAGAACTCAGTTTTGAGGACTAAAAGTGGCTTGATTAAATAATACTGCATGGTTATTTGGTGATTTTGTGGAAATGATGTATATCCTTATCTTATCATTCATACTAGTATTGGCTTGTATTCATACACTTACGATGTCGTACATTGGGTGATCGGACTTACGATGTCATACATTGGGTAATCAGACTTACGATCTCTTTTTAGATGTCATACATTGGGTGATCAGACTTACGACCTCTCTTTAGGTGGCTCGGACTTACGAGTGATCTACTAGGACATTTTGGACATCGTAATTGCACATATGGTTATATGTTGCTTGAATAGACATGTATTAGTTTTGATGAATGTTTTACAATAGTTTAGAATATTTGAACTATTGGACTATAATTTTCACTTGAATTGTGTTGGGTGAACAACTAACTATGCAGGGCCTTCAAAAGGAATATAATTCATATGTATGAAACTTGTTATTGTTTCTCTACTGGGCATTAGCTCACCCCTTTCTTTCCCTCAGGTGGCACTCAGTGTGATTTAAACCAGAAGAACTAGATCGAGGTACTACAGAATAACTAGTTTGTCTAAATTTTGGTAAATTTCTACGAGACTTGTGAAAAATTTAGATTTGAGTGGGAATTCAGGTCGTTAAACCTTATAAACTAGTATGTGAGATTTGATCGTGATTTGTATTACTTATGTTTGTATTTAAGTGTGGGATGATTTGTGATACATGACTATTAAAATAACTATTTTTAAATACAGTTTTGTTGAATAAGTTACGCATAACTATGGGGTTTTGATTTCATTTAAATAATCTAGTGAGGCCAGTTGGCAAAGTTAAAGATCCCGGGGTAAATTTTGAATTAATTGAGTCATTTATATTAATATTTTCGGTATTTCTATTTTATGAAATACCTATTCTGTCACTGACCTAGACCTCGGGTCATAAAATACGCAATTGTTAGATAATGATCCAATGACTAAAAATAAAAATTTCTATAGATATGAAAAAAAATATATTTATTGGATTGAGAACCATATATCACTACTAAAAATATCTACTATCACGGCACATATACGGACGCACCGTGATAACTGATTAACTATCACGGCGCTTAATAAGCGCCGTGATAAACAGAGGTAATACCATGACGCCTAAAAAACGTCGTGGTATCCCATCTTTAACGGTGCCCTTTGGGCATCGTTGTATTTAACTTTTACGGTGCCCATAAGGCGCCATGATATACCTATCACGGCACTTAATAAGTGCCGTGATAAAATACCACGGTGCCTAAGAAGCGTCGTGGTATCCTATCTTTAACGGTGCCCAAAAAGGCGCCATTGTATTTAACTTTCACGGCACCCATAAGGTGTCATGACACACTTTTCTAGGCGCCCATACGGCGCCGAGCTAGGGGCCCAATATAAAGGACCCCAAAACGAGCCTAGCAGACAACTCGGTCCCCCTTTCTTCTTCACTTCCAACCGCGGCCAAAGTCTCCCCCTTCCACCATTTTCACCATTTTTTCCAGCAAACAATGTATATTTAAGCTTTTATACTCATTTTTGTCACTAAAATTAGATTACCTATTGTCTTAACCATGATTTTAACAATGTTTTTTTGTAGAAATTTCATATTTTAGGTTATATTTGAAAGAGTTTATATTTGGAACCCTAATTTATCAAATGTATATGTCTTGAGTATGCATTGATAATCTTTACTCTTGTAATACCGAGTTAGACTATTTATTTACTAGAAATCTTATTTTTGGGTATGTTTTGCTATTTAAGTACAAATTAATCCGAATTTGTTTTTATTTTGTTGCTATTTTTTTATTTATTTTAGGTGAAATATGAATTCATTTAGTTGTAAAAAGTTTCAAATTGAAGGTGTGTTATATGAATTTATACCAATTTCATGTTTATTTACTAGAAATCATATATTAGGTTATGCTTTTTAATTTCCATCCTTAGTGTCAATTAATCCAAATTTATGCAATTTTAATTGAATATTGTGTAGTTTTTTAGAAATTTAATATTCAATGTTTTTAATTAGGTGAAGTCATGTGGAGTTGATCATTAGTTGCAAAAGTTTAAAATTGAGATAGGCTCTCTCAATTTCTACAAATTTTATGTTAGATACTTAGTACTACTTAATTTGGACATGATCAATTACAAAAGGCCAGCTTCACCAATATTTTGTGGGCAAGTGCAAAATATATCTTCGAGAGACTCTATTATATTTGAATGTGATGAATTGGACTGTTTAGCATTTGTCGTAATTTGTAGACCAATTAAACTATTTGGGAAATTTCTATAGAGCATATATTAATTAGTTTTCATGTATTAACTTTTTTTACCATTAATATTAGAAAGACGATCATGACCTATGAATTTACCATTTTATTCATTATGATCACATGCATTCGCATGCCTCACGAAAGGACTTCTCATATTTCCAAGAGACGACGACATTATTTGAAAACTTATAGTGCTAAGAAAGGAGATTATCAAAAGATATTAGAGTTATGAAAAAGTATGAAAAGTGGCACACATATATATCTTAGGTAAAAAGGAAAAAACAATTAATCAACCTACAATTGGGCATTGCTGGTGTAGTTGGTCTCTTCTATGTCCTATGTCGTGAAAAATATTCTCTTAGACTTCATATTGGGAGCTTTGTCTCCATCCAAAGCCATATTGTTCAGAATTCAGTTTGATAAAAAATTAGGAGATTTTTGATTTTAGAATGCCAAAAAACGAACCATATATATAGTAGTACATTAAGGTATGTTATCATCAAAATTCTCTATTTTCTTGGGGTATGAGAATATGATTAATTGATATAGAGACATTTTTTGAATCTAAGTGGCGCTAAATATATTCATTGGAGCTATCTCTATATATTCTTTTTTTTCTCGTTCTCAAAATTTTGTCTCAACTCTCAAGTTTCTCATATACAAAAAGAGTGATTTGCCTATTTGTATGAGCTAGGTAGAATCGTGAATAATGTAAAGAACGTGTATATATCAATATTTATACAAAACCCATCAACAGTCTTGATTTTTCTTTTGATGTTTGAAAGGTTAACTTGAGATCTTTTATTCTAAAATTTTTTATTTGTTGGAAACAAATTGTTGTTGTAGAATTCTATATCTTTTTTTAGTTGTCAAAATTCTTATTTTGTATATATACTTATTTCAAATATATGAATTTTCAAATTTAAAGTATTGTAGATTATAGATGTTTAATTTTATTTATTATTTTAATTTGTGTATAGGTTTTAGTAGAAGTTAAAGTACTCAGATAACTTGTGAATTAGCAAACTGAGGTATGTTTTCTCAAATTTTTTTCTTTTATTGACTTATGTCACTTTTACATTGGTTTTATTTTATTATTTTGGAAAATTTAAACTAGATGAGATATGATATCATATAAGAAATTGTATATTGTGGTGATATAATGATTTTATAATTGTGTTGGATTGCTTGAGTTTATTATTTGTGTTGATATTATTTTGTCATATGTTATATTTGGTTGATTGATAAATTGTTTGTAACAAATGAGACTATTTAAGAATAAATTAAGTTTTGAATTTGGTAGCACTTAGAAATATAAGAATAATTTGAAATGAGTGTTAATATATAATTAGTGGTTTAGTTATTCAATTAGTTAATGCTAGAAATAGGAGAAATTATGTACAGTTTTTTATGGTACTCAATTTAGTTAATTTTTTATATCAGTTGTTTATTTTATTTTATTTTTTTTGTTTTTCAATTGTGCTTAGAATGGATAAGGAATAGATATTGGCAGATAGAATATCGACTGAATATAGAAAGGAAGTTGATAGCTTTTTGGAGTTTGCTATTAAAAATGTCAAAGATTCCAATTTAATTCCATGTCCGTGTATTAAATGTGGAAATTTTCAAAAGATAGGTGTTAAAAAGATAAAAGAACACTTATATTTCAATGGAATAGATCAAAGTTACAAACAATGGATTTAGCATGGTGAAAAGGTTCTAATTACCGGATTTTCGTCAAAGAATAGTATAAGAGATGATTATGAGTTAGCTTTAAATGATGATCTTTTTAAAATGATTGATGATGCACAGTATGAAACAGATGTAGATCCTATTAAGTTTCAATCATTACTTAATGATGTTGAGAAACCGATCTATCCGGGTTGTACGAAATTTACAAAGTTGTTTGCATTATTGAAATTGTATAATTTGAAAGCAAGACATGGATGGAGTGATAAGAGTTTTTCAGACTTGTTAGCTTTACTAGGAGAGATATTGTCAAATGATAATGAGATGCCACCTTCCTTTTATGAGGCCAAAAAGACTTTATGCTCATTGGATATGCAATATGAGAAAATTCACACTTGCCCAAATGATAATATTTTATATCGAAAGAAATTTAAAGATACAATTTATTGTCCAGTATGTGGTGAGCCTAAGTGGCAATAGAATAAGAATTCTAAAGAGGTAAAAGTTAGAACCCCTGCTAAGGTTTTGTGGTATATTCCTCCAATTCATCATTTTACCCGTCTATTCTGAAATCGTGAGTATGCTACAGATCTAATATGGCATACGAATAAGAAGATAGAAAACGGTAAACTTAGACATCCAGCTGATTCACTGGCTTGGAAAACAATAGATTATAAATGGCCTTCTTTTGGAAATGATCCAAGGAATCTTCATCTTGGTCTATCTGCGGATGGTATTAATCCTCATACAACTCTAAGTAGCAAATACAGTTGTCGGCCTGTAATGCTTGTAATCTATAATCTTCCTCCATGATTGTACATGAAAAGAAAGTTTACACTTCTTACAATGTTAATATCAAGACCTAGACAACCTGATAATGATATTGATGTATATTTATCCCCGTTGATTGATGAGTTGAACAGTTTGTGGAATGATGGTGTGAAAGCCTATAATGCATATAAGGATGAAGATTTTACTCTCAAAGTTGTGTTACTATGAACAATCAATGACTTCCCTGCATATGGGAATTTGTCTGGGTTTTCCACTAAAGGATATAAAGCATGTCCTATTTGTGATGAGAAAACAAGTTGTCAGTTTTTAACACATGCTAGAAAATTGAGTTATATGGGCCATAGAAGATTTTTACCTCGCAAACATGTATACAGAAATTGGAAAAAAGTATTTAGTGGTTCTCAAGAATTTGAATTGGCACCACAACCTTTAACTGGGACAGAGATACTAGAAATAATCTCTAAGCTCGAATTTAGGATTGGAAAGATTAAAATAAGTGATATCAGCAAGAAAAGAAAAAGACGCAGTAATGTGAAGGTTATAAAAACCCCAAAGAATTGTTGGAAGAAAAATTATATATTCTTTGAGTTAGAGTTTTGGTAACATTTACTTCTGATACATAACTTAAATGTCATGCATATTGAGAAGAACATATATGATAGTATAATTGGAACTTTATTAAATATTCCAGGGAAGAATAAGGATAGAATTGGTACCCGTATGGATTTTGTTGACATAGGTGTTCGAAAAGAGTTAGCTCCTAAAGTAGGGGAGAAGCGAACATATTTACCCCATGCTTGCTTCATATTGAAAAATGAAGAAAAATATCAATTATGTCAATCTTTATTTAATCTGAAGATTCCTAAAGGCTATTCTTCTAATATTAGAACCTTAGTGGATATGAATAATTTGAAACTAGTTAGACTTAAATCTCATGATTGTCATACACTAATGTAACATCTACTACTTATAGTGATCAGGTCCATATTACCTAAAAATGTTCGATATGCAATCACCAGATTAGGCTTAATTTTTAATGGAATTTGTTCTAAGGTGGTCGATGTATCCAAGTAAGACAAACTACAACGTGAACTTGTTGTAACATTGTACATGTTCGAGCAGCTTTTTCCTCATAATTTTTTTGATATAATGATACATCTTACTGTATATTTGGTTAGAGAAGTGAAGTTATGTAGTCTTATTTATTTGAGATGGATATATCCATTTGAGAGATACATGAAAATTCTAAAAAGATATGTTAGAAATCGAAGCCAGCTTGAAGTTTGCATTGTAGAGTGTTATATCGCAGAAGAAGCTATTGAGTTTTGTTCTAAGTATTTGGTAAATATAGAAGCTATCGAAGTACCCGCATCTTCAAATATTAATAAAAGTGTAAATGGTGGTGTCGTGTATACAGTTAAATGAGAACAACTAGACCAAGCATATCGTACTGTGTTATAAAATATAGCTGAAGTCCAACCTTTCATCAAGTAAGTTTTATTGTGAATTAGATTTTTATTGATTGAATGTTGAATTTTTTAATAATAATGGTTTACTTTGGGGATGATTTATTGAAGGGAGCATATAAATTGGATCAAAACACAATTCTCAATGAAATCAAAATGAGAGAAGTGGATCCATGATGAATATGATCGAACTTTTATTAGTTGGTTTCGCGAATGGGTAATTCCAATTAGTTGTTACAATTAATTGTTTTATTTCATTTTTTCCCTATTTTAGAGCATGAGTACTAAAATGTTGAGTTTTCTAATTGTTAATTTTGCATTTTGAATAATTGTAGTTAAAATGAACAAGGTAACATACAATCTATCTGATACATTAAAATGAATATCACGTAGACCATCATTGGATGTAATTAAGTATAATGCTTGTCAAGTTAACAGTGTTCATTTTAGCACAAGAGACTACGATAACATAAGAACAACCCAAAATAATAGGGTAAGTATTGTTGTAAAAACAATATAATTTTCAAGTTCTAAGGATAAAAACCCAATAGAGGGTGATATGATATACTATGGTGTTATCGAAGAAATTTGGGAACTTGATTTTGTCACATTTCAATTGCTAGTATTTATGTGTCAATGGGTGAAGAGGAACCATAGAGTTAGAGAAGATGAATTAGGCTTCACTTTAGTTGATCTAAACCGGATAGGTCATAAGAATGATCCATTTATATTGGCAACACAAGCAAAAAAAGTATTTTACGTCAATGATCTACTTGATACTCGATGGTTAATTGTTCTTGCAACAAAACCGAAAGAATATTAAAATTTAGAAGTTAAAGATGAGAATGAAATATTTGTTACTTATGAAATATTCTCAAAAAGAGTTTCGGTAGAGGCTTTGATAAAAGACGTTAATGAGATGATGTTACATATTTACGAGATGATAGTGAAGGTATTTGGATTGATAATCAAAGAAAGAAACCAATAAGGTACAAATCAAATAAGTTATATCTTTTTGTTTCATTTTTATATCTTTATGGATTGATGTTTTATTTTTTTAAATATATTATCTCTTATATTTATATTCTAATTATTTTCTATCTTAATTTTTTATCTACATTTGTAGTTTTATTATTTAACAGGTAATTATTAACAGGGAAAATGAAGGTGCAGATGATGTTTATCAATTTACACCATCACAAAGTAGTCAAGGTAAAAGAAAACACAAAAAGAAACCAAGAAGAACGACTCAAATGAAGGAGTTGATTTAAAAAGAAGTGATAACAAAAAAGAAGTTATCGCATATAATGAATAGAAATAACCAACTAGGGATGAAGGTAAACATTTGGCGAGCTTTTGTAGCCTTATGGTTGGTCGCAAGATCCCAATCAACATTGATAACTAGACGCTTATACCAAAGGACCTAAAAGATGAGCTCTGGCATATAATATTGGTATGAACATGAATCTTTCTATTTCATATTGGTATTGAATATATATTTGGTATTAACATTATTTCTTTTACATTGTAGGAAACATTTGTATTGGACTACAAAGCAAAAAAAGAAACTTTAAAAAGTTGTGGAAAAATGTGAAGAGATTTTAAGTCTAGGATTACAACTGAACTAATTTATGAGTATAGACATACTTGTATAGAGTTATTAGAGCACCCTCTAGCATGATATGCACCATGGATTGAACCTAAAGTTTGGGATAAGTTTGTTAAGAAAAGAGTAAGTGCAAAATGGGAGGAAGCTAGGAAAGTACAACAAGAAAGAGCAATACAAAATAAATATCCACATCATATGTCTCACTTGGGTTATGCTAGAATAGAAGCTAAGATTGAAAAAGATGAGAGCCGAAGTGGTATTGATAGATCCGAGCTATGGAGTAGAGGACATGTTCCTAAAAAAAGAGGCCATACTGAGAAAATCAAAGTGATAGTTGATAGAATTATAAGTTACTTATTACAACATATTAATTTGTAATTTTGTTAAAAGTATAGCATAGTCTAATGTTCAATTCTGTAAATATTTTGTAGGAAGATTATACTCAACAGTTCCAAGAGGGAAATCTCGAGATAGATGGTTCTGATGATATCTTAACAATGGCTTTAGGCACTTCTGAATATTTTGGACGTGTACGGAGAATGGGATTTCACGTTAGTCACAGATAATATTTTCATCAATCTGCTCCAATAATAAAGCAACAATCATTTTATTTGAAACAATGGCAAGATGAACAAACACGCAAGATACAACAAATGCTTAAAGAACAAGAAGAACGGTTCAAAAAAAAAATTACTAAAATTCAAGCAGGACAACAAAGTAATTGGTGGTTCTAATACAACTCCTTCACGGCCAGAAGTACAAAGAGAAGAAGTGCAACCACAAGAGATACATATAAATCCAATGGTGATTGTAGGAACATCTTCACGACTCAAAAAAGTATGTTTATATGAGTTTCTTTCTTATTTGTTTATTAACTACTTGTATTTATAAATTGTGTTTGATTTTCTATATTGTAGAACTGACCATACAAGCTTACAGTGGGGTCTCGTGATAACATAGTTACTTTAACACATATACAAGAGTCAACTTCATCAATTATTATTCACGGCAGAGAATTGGGGGAGCATAATTTTCATGTATCAGTAAAGGTTGTTTTTGATGCTACAGCCCTAATTCCTATTTCAAATCCAGATGATGATACAAGGTTGGTAGGTGACATACTTGGATCGCATCTTGTATGGCCTAAGATGCTTGTCATCTTTGAAGATAATTTAGTATGCATACCCATTTTCCAAATAAATTCATTCTTTATTGAATTCTAATGTCAATTATTAACTTACTTGTTAACATTTCATCATTTATTTGGATTTTAGGAGTTTAATGATATAAATATGCATCAAACGGGGAAGAATAAATCTTCACAACTACAGCCACCTCAAACACAAGTAAGAGTATATCCACAAAAAAAGAAAGCAGAATCTGTTACACAAACACAGTTTAGAATTATTGATGGTGCACCAGCTTCTATAAGATTACTATTGAATACCATTCAAGGAGTGGATGAAGGTGTTGTTGTTCATGTTCCCTTTGATGAAGAAGTGTTTGGAGAAGCTTTTCGTTTGCCCATATTCAAAGAAGACATAATTGAGTTTTACACTTTACAAAAGATTGGAGCCGTGCCTATTACGTTATACATGAGGTAAGAAGTTTATTTTTTTTTATATATATAGAACTTCATGTATATACATGTATCTATAGTTGGCAATTATATAATATAACACTTAATTTACATTGCATTTTATACTTGTAGGCATTTATACCATTTAGTGACCCAATATGGCTATCAAGCTAGGTATATGTTTATGGATCCTAGTGTAGTTGCTACATAAGGTGGTTCACGTGAGGATCGTGCTATAAGTTTAGCAACCCGGATGTTATCCATGGAGAATGAATATCAATAATTAATTACACCTTGGAATCATGGGTAAGATTTTAAACTTAACAAATTGTCTTATGATCAACTACTTCCTATATGAAGTTAATTGTTACATTATTAATAATCTTTTTCATCAATTATATGAGTAGGGAATATTAGATATTGCTTATCATTTATCCTTTCAAAGATTATGCATGGTTTCTAGATTCTCTCGGCTTAACTTTCCGTGAGGAAATTGGTTTAACAATGATCGAGTAAGTTCTCTAATAGTTATTTTGTTATAGTTCAGTTTCTTATGGTATTTTTACTTATGGTTGCTATTACTAATATTTTATTATTGTCTTTGCGCATTTCCAATTCAAAGTGCATTTAACATATATAATATAGAAAAAAAGAAAGAAAAGAAGACCAAATAGTCCAGTTTATAAGTTAATAAAAGTATTAAACTTGAATTAATAACACTTGTTGAGTGGAAGATTAATTAAAATTACTTATGTTTACTTTATGCTTATGTATAGTGCCCAAGACAACCGACAAGTGTTGAGTACGGATTCTACATATGTAAATTTATGAGAGAAGTCATTAAACAAGCCAATGTTAAATCATTTACCACAATGGTATATAATCATATGTTTTATTAGTTCTCTTCTAATTTATAGTATGATTGATCACTTTCTAACAAATAAAGTGTTTAAATTTGTAGTTTAATGGACAAAATTTCTATACAAAGAATGATATCAACGAACTTCTTGAAGAGTGGGTTGAAAAACTAATACAATTTTTCATTTGAGGTTTTTAATCTTTGTTTATTTAAACTATATGTAGTCTTTGATGATCATGTTAGTTTGGCTTAGAAAACTAATGTATATATATACTTAGTTTATATAGACTATATGGATATGATTATGATCAAGTTATTATATTAATTTAGTATCAGGATGTAAATTTATATTTATACTCCATTTTATTTAAAATATTTGGTGTCTGTAATAAATTTGGATTACATTTATAAAATTCCAGGGGACAGTATAGACAAATATATTATAATACTTCGTATCTAGATACCAAGATGCCTGCAAAGCGCCTTGATAGACTTTCCACGTCGCCTTATAAGTATCTTGGTAGTCAAGGCTTATTTATTACAGTACCTAGAACTAAGGTGTTTTTGTGGGCATCGTGAAAGGCATTTCAAGACACTTATAAAGAGTCTTGAAAAGTTTTTTTTGTTGTAGTGTATATATATATATATATATATTATGTTATCTAATCATGTAAGCACTCTTCTTATACTCAACTAATATGATGATTACGTCAGATACATAAATTATGATGAGTTATACATATATGTTTTTATAAATTAATATGATGAGTTCGTCACATGCATGCATCAATTTATGTAGGAAATCGTTATACTCAATTAATAGATGTTCAGTAGAGATTTATCCCATCGGTTTATCATTATAATATTTTCCAGACAAGAAAAAACCAGATTATACTCCTTTGTAATGAATAATTTATAAAATCCTTCCAAAAAAATGAATATATATAACAATTAACAAAACAACAAAATCCAACTTGGTCATCCGAATGCACATCTCGACCCTCGCTTGACGAAATAGAGAGAATAAATAGTTATAGAATAACAAAGATGATAAAAAAGATATCAAACAAAGATAAAGAAATATTAATTAGTTCTTGCTAATAAGTTGAAGGGAAGTTTATAACAAAGAAAAGTTAACACAGGACCCGAAAAAAGTTTACCCTTCAAGCCAAAAGAAAAAAAATACATTACTGGTCTGCATTTGTACTCTCAATTTTTCAATTAAAAATACTATTTTTCACATGTGGGAGATGGAAGAGAAAATATAGCTAAATAGAGTTTAGAGACCACTGACCAGTCAAAATCCCGTCCCGAAAAGGGTGCAGTTTTCAATACACGTGGATAAATGAACGTGGTCAGAGTGTCAACGACGCAAAAATAAAAGAAGAAGTGAAAAATCACCACCTGCGAAACAAGAGGAAAAAAAATAAAAAAAGAAAAAGAAAAGAAGATGATAGGCATAGTACCCCCGCGAGCTTTTAAAAAATAAATTTTGCACAAACTGCATTTCTTCCAGAAGGTATGAGAAACCAAAAAGAAACACTCAAAGAGAATCTCTAACTAAGAGAAGTTATCAGTCAACATTTGTTTTTTAGATCTCTTCATCTATTTTATTATCTGGTGGTCGAATGCTCCAGATTTTTGTCTACTAGTTTATTAGTTACGGATCTTAGTGGTATTCTTTTCTATGGATTTGGCTAATTTGTGCTATATAAATATATACAATTAAATACTTACTCTTTTCTTATTATTAATAAATTTTGAAGTGCAAGATATGTAACGAGTTTGTAGAGGAAATAATTAGGCTCAACAGCATTTTGTGGGACTAGGTTTTAAATTACCTTTAACAATGGTTTTTTCCTTTTCTTTTAATATATGCTTTCACTTTTTATTATACAATTCCAATTTTGCTCCCAATTATTCTCCTTTAATTGGTTAATTTTGTTAACTAACTGGTTGAGTTTTGCTAATTAATTGGTTAAATTTTTTTTTATAATTGGTTGAGTTTTGTTAATTGATTGGTTTAAAATTGTTGACCTAGCTACTTGTGTGGTTTCGTTAACTGTTTGGTTGATATTTTTTGACTAATTGGTTGAGGTTTTTTTTTTTTTAACCTCGACTTTAAACAACATGTAATTTTATTACAAAATTGCTACAATTCTGAATATATTTAGTTATGTTTCAACCAGTCGATATTATCTAGATCGAATATTCGAGGAGGTTTCAGAGACTAAGGCCAAAAGTAAGAAAATCAAGAAAACATGTGAGCAGAATGCTTCAGAATTAGGAAACTTATGTTATCCATTCTACCACACATAGATTAATTAATAGATTTGATCATTTAAAATGGGATAATTATTACTCATAATTCACTTGTTACTTACCTAACTCTGCATTATTTTGTTCTAATTTCAAATCTTTTGTTTCCCAATCTTATAAAGGAATACTAGGTACGTTGTCTCTATAAACAGGGAACCTAATTATTTGATATTTCGATATATAAAATTTCAACCAATGAAACTATGTAAAAATTGTTTCTTAATCAGTAAGATAGAGAGGCTGTAAGATACGGCTGAAAGCGTGCCGACATAGTGGCAATGGGAAAGCCACACATATGGCCAAAATATTGCAAATGAGATGCAATTATAATGTCCCATGTGTGGCCAAGAAATAACCATGCATAATATGGCATCTTAGAAAGCCACGTTAGTAGCTTTCAGATCATATCAGACCAAAGGTCTTGGCTATAAATAACCAAGAGTTCTACCATCCAATACATACCAAGAAGTCCAGAAAACTCAATGAGTTCTTCTTTCTATCTTTCTCCTATTTTTTCTCTTATTTTTGTTTTTTCAATAATGAAGAGAAAGTGTTTTTTGAGAGAAAAGGTATTAGTTGTAAGAGGATTTTGAGTGCGAGTGCTTTCTTGGACTTTAGATTGTGAGCAAAATTTGTCAATAATTTTTGTAATTATCTTCGTTGTTATAGTAAAATTTTCTCGCTGCTTTCGTTGTAAACATAGATTATCAAATATAACTAAACTATGCTAAAATCTCTATATCTTATTTTGTCTGTTTTTATTTCACTGTATAGGTACCGTCGCTAAAAAAATGTTATCGCCTGAACAGATGCTCAACAGGTGGAGGCGATTGATTCATCAACCGAGCTACTTTAATCATTAGTGGTCTACATTATTAATTAATGTTTTGATTTTATCAGTTTAATAACAATCTCCTCTCGAGATAACACGTATTATTATATACATTCATTCAGATAAAGGGGAAAAAAAACACTATGCACTAAATAATTATGAGCTTGTAAACCGGTTATATATTTAGATAAATCCGTAACAAAATAAAAAGTCACATACTAGTACTACTTAAGCAAAGCCTGTCTTAGGTTTTCTTTGAGATCTTTCACCTTCACGCAGAACTCAACGTGCAAATACACACGGAACCTTTACGAGGGATTTTGACTAAAATATATACATAAGAGCATATCACATAGACATTTATCTGTTAAGTAATTTTTTTTTTCTTACATATGTATAGAATAATTTTTTTCCATTTAAACTGATATTTATATGCTATTTTTTTTTGTGGCAGTTTCTATATATATTGTTGTGTGATTTAAAATTTATATGTTGGTCAATACCAAAAAAGAAAAGCTAGCGACCAAGTTGAACGCGTCTAGTTGCATGAAAATTTTTCTGATCAAAGTGCGACATCGTCTGAATAAATTAAGTGCGACCAGTATGAAAAGGAAACCAGATCAAACTTCATCAAGCTAGTAATCTACAAAGAAAGGAAAACAAATTTCGGAATGGATATTGACCAATCATTCCATTTATGTTATTACCCAATTATATTGTTACTCGAATTGTATATTCTGATTATACACTTACCCATTTTTACAATTGAGAAACAATGAGCCACCTTCACCTATATGAAAGGAGCTCAGTGCTGTTATAAAGAGGACTGGGCAGCATTCTGTAAGGCTCCTGGATTCTCACCTTAAGACTTTAAGAAACTCTTGTAATTCTTCAGAAAATAGGGAAGAACAGTGGATGTAGACTCATCTTTTTTGGGACTGAACCACTATAAAATTTATTGTCTCCTTATTTGTTTTGATTTATCAACATTTTTTACACACAAACCACAACTTACAATTTCCCAAATTACTTATTGACAAAACCTCCGTCAACAATGGGCACTAGAAGGAGGGCTATTCCAACAAAAAGTTTGTCAATTTCGCTTCTTCAACAATGGCAAACACCAGAATTGCCGGAACTAGACAAAACCAACCCCAAAGTACTGCTACTGCACAGGTCGATCCTACTTAGGATCAGCCTGCCGTGACCGCACCAGAAAATATTGTCTAGAGACAAGATCACATGGAGGATGCTCTGGAAAAACTTCAACAAATCACTAATCAGATTAATAATTCTCTACGACGACTTGCTGAGGGACAGATGGTGACTCCACCACAGCACGAACGTCCCAGAGAATATCCTACTCAACTACCTGAGAGAGGAATTCAAATCCTAGAGACAGGAAACCGCGACCAGCACAGAGCCCAGCAGAAGCGTCATGGAGATCGCACCTCCAAGGAAAAAGGTAAAATCGCAAACTTGCCTCTGGAAGCTGGTACTGAGAATTCGAGCACTGATCGTGGACAACTTTCTTGGAGAGCAACTGTCAATCGTGATTGTCTAAACAACGAGCAAAAACGTCAACCGATGAGCGTCTTTGAAAGGATTAGGAAGGAGTCGAGACAGAATCCTGCATGCCTGAGACAACACCTAGAACAGCGACGTAGTCATGAGCAATCCACATCGCATCATAATGACCGAAGTTGATCTCGTCACACTATTACATTGAAATCCTCGTAAAGGTCGCAGCAGACCCTGCATGACCAACCTGTCTTATATCGTGATAATGACCAAAGGCCACCCTTGCCAACAGTAAGAGATAATGCTCTCCCTCCGAATGTCGATGTTCATAATTTGATGATCGCATTAGATGCACTTGCTGGCTGGGACGATTAGCTCGTTGATGGGTATCATCAATCGCCATTCAACGAGGAAGTTTGAGCTGTTGCCTTACCTGCTAGATCCAAACTTCCCACTATAAACACTTTTGATGGGAAAACTGATCCACAGGATCATATAGATCACTTCAACGACCTAATGGAACTCTATCATGTCGATAATCTCACACGTTGCAGATATTTTTATAGGAACAGTGAAGAAGTGGTTCCAAGGACTTCAGTCCAGTTCAATCTCGTCCTGGCAACAACTTCAGACTGCGTTCTTGATGGCAATTCCAGACTGCGAAGAATTTTATTGTTCCACTTGTCAGTCAGTCTGTTATTCGGCAAGGTCCAGAGAAAACTCTATGATCTTACCTCAACCGCTTTACCTCAAAGTTGGCAAAGGTCAACAACTCACCAGAAAGGGGATTTTTAACTCTAATGATGGCCGGGTTACGACCAAAGACTAAACTCTGGGAAGAGTTACTTGAGCGAGAATACAGAACCCTTGAAGACTTCTATCAAAGAGTTGGTCGACATTTGAGGGTAGAATCTTTATGCGAAATCTTCATAAGACGAAAAACGAAGGAGGAAAAGATACTGCTAACGATGCGACCACAACCAACAATAATAATAACAAGAAGTCAAACAAAATGAATAACAAACAATCAGCTGAGAAACAGCTCAAACAGAAAAAGCAGGAGATTCCAAGAGCTCCCATAAAATTCAACAACTATACTGAACTGAACGCACTCATAAATCATATCTATGCAGTCACGAATCAGCAGGAGCAATATCGTCAACCGAAACCGATAAAACAGGATAGAGCGAGGTGTGATCCCAACAAGTTCTACTGGTATCACAATGACATTGGACATAATACCAATAACTGCTATGCCTTGAAGGATGAAATTGAAAGATTAATTAAAGAAGGGTAGCTGTGGCAGTACACCAGGCAGAACAATGAAAGACGAGAAGAAAACTAACAGCGACCTTCAGAAATTCAACGCGAAGTGCGAACTATTTTTGGAGGACCACATGTTGGTGGAGATTCGAAGAGGGCGCAAGATAGGTATGCACGAGAAGCTCGACAGCAATCGTTGACCAATGTCATGCACCTTGAGCAGTGACCACAAAAGCTTCAACGGGTACCGGATATGAATACTACCTTCACTGGGCAGGATGCGAGGGAGGTCCATTACCCGCATAATGATGCATTGGCCATAAAAATCAACTGTGGAAGCACGCAGTTATAGCGAGTATTAGTCGATAATGGAAGTACTATCGACATCCTGTACTATGATGCTTTCAAGAAGATGGAGTTGAGTGAAAGCAACCTAAAGTCCGACGTCACTCCACTTTACGAATTTACTAGTAACAGCATAATACCTAGGGGTATGATTGAGTTAATGGTCAACGTTGGAACTTATTCTAAGGTTTCAACGGTAATGACTCAATTCTTGGTTGTAGATTGCCCATCTGCATTCAATGTCGTACTACGAAGACCAACACTAAGGGAATTTCGAGCAATCACTTCAATCTACCACCTCGCTATGAAGATCCCGACTCAACATGGAGTAAGTGAAATGCGAGGCAACCAATATGACACACGGACTTATTATAATAATTCTTTAAAGCTTACTGCAAAAGATGTGGCACCTCGCACAATGATGGTCCAGCTACAAGGCGAAGCGTCAATCAAAGACCTCGACCCTCGAGAAATCGATGGAGAGGTCAAGACTGGACCTATAGAAGACTTGGAAGATTTATCGATTGACAGATCTTCGAACGTTCTAAAAATTGGAGCAAAGCTTCAAAAACCCATACGAGCTTCATTAGTTGCTTTTTTGAAATCAAACTTGGATATCTTCGCATGGCGAAATTTGGATATAGTGGCGATTGATCCGAATATTATGTGTCATCGCCTTAATATAGATACAACAAAGAAGCCTATACGACAAAAAAGAAGAGTCATGAATCCAGAATGCTATGTCGCGTTGAAAGAAGTAGAAAAGTTACTCGAAATTAAATTCATCAGGAAATCTTTTTACCCGAACTGGCTTGCAAATCCAGTTTTGGTAAAGAAACCCAATAGGAAGTGGAGAACTTGCATCGATTTTACCGACCTCAACAAAGCATGCCCGAAGGATAGTTTTCCCATTCCAAGAATCGACCAGCTTGTAGATGCGACGTCGGGGCATGAACTCTTAAGTTTTATGGATGCGTATTCTGGATACATTCAAATCCCCATGTACGAGCTAGATGAGGAGCATACCTTATTCATCACTAATCAAGGATTGTACTGTTACAAGAAGATGCCTTTTGGACTCATCAACGCAGGAGCAACTTATCAGCATCTTGTTAATATGATGTTTGTAAAACAAATTGGCAAGATAATGGAGGTATATGTTGATGACATGTTTGTAAAGTCGAAGAAAGCTGAAGATCATGTCAAGCACCTTAATAAGATGTTCAAAATTCTTCAGAAATATCAGATGAAGCTGAACCCCCAAAAGTGCGCATTCGGAATAGGATCTGGAAAATTCCTAGGGTTCATGGTCAATCAGCGAGGCATCGAAGCTAATCCTCAGAAGATACAAGCACTAATTGATATGCAATCCCTTCGCAAACCCACAGATGTACAGAGCCTGGCGGGAAGAGTGACTGCACTGAGTCGATTTGTATCCAAGTCAACTGATAAATACCAACCATTCTTCGAAGTATTGAAAGGTTCAAAGAAGTTCGAGTGGACGGAAGAATGCGAGCAGACGTTTCAAGAATTAAAAACATACTTGGGTTCTCCTCCACTCTTGTCGAAGCCAAACCCGGGGGAAGAGTTATACTTGTATCTCGCTGTTTCCAAATCTGCGACAAGTATTGCGTTAATTCGAGAAGAAGAAAATATACAGCGACCTATATATTACGTAAGTAAAAGATTACTTGAAGCCGAAACAAGATATCCAGAGATGGAGAAGTTGGCATTAGTACTCATCATCGCATCCAGGAAGCTTCGACCTTATTTTCATGCGCACTCCATCAAAGTTTTCACGAATTTTCCATTAAAATAGGTTCTGCAAAAACCTGAGGTTTCAGGATGACTACTTAAGTGGGCCGTTGAGTTGAGTCAATTTGACATCAATTTTCAATCTCGCACTGTGATTAAAGGTCAAGCTCTCACAGATTTTATTGCAGAGTTCACGTATGATGTCAATCTTCCCACAGAAGTGATCGAAAAACCTACTATAGATTTATCAAGATTGTGGAAACTTTATGTCGATGGATCGTCAAACGAGAAAAGAGTCGATGCGGGCTTAGTACTAATCAGTCCTGAGGGGTATAATATTCGTTGTGCACTTCGCTTCAAATTTCCAGTATCGAATAATGAGGCAGAATATGAAGCACTGATAGTTGGGCTAAAACTCGCACAAGAAATGAAGGTCGAGATGATTGAGGTATACAGTGATTCCCAGTTGGTCGTTTGTCAAGTAATCGACAATTATCAAGCAAAAGGAGGAAGAATGATGGCCTACTTATAGGAGGTTCAACGACTGTTCTCGACATGTACTGCTTATAGCATTCAACTTCTTCCTCACATTAAGAATACTCAGGCAGATGTTCTAGCTAAGTTCGCCTCAACGAAAGATGCAAAATTATTAAAAGTGATTCTTGTCGAATTTCTTGCGAAACCAAATATCGAAGTAGAGCCCCAAGTGACCATGTCGGTTGACAAAAGGCCATTGTGAATGGATCCTATAATAAAGTATCTACAAATTGGCGATTTTTTCGAAAACAAAGACGATGCAAAATGACTTCAAATGAAGGCAGCTCGCAATATCGTCTATGATGGGAAGCTTTATCGAAGATGTTTTAGCTCGCCGTTATTATTATATGTTGATGAACAAAAAGGACACTAGATTATGAGGGAAATTCACGAAAGAATATATGGAAATCATTCAGGGGGGCAGGTACTTGCGAACAAGGTTCTCAGACAAGGGTATTTTTGGCCAACTCTAAAGAAAGATACAATGGAACTTGCTAGGTGTGACAAATGTCAACGATTTGCAACTGTTCCTAGAATGCCGCATATTCCTCTAACTCCAATATCTAGTCTATGGCCATTTGCAGTATAGGGAATTGATATTATCAGAATGCTTCCATTGGCGCGAGGTAGATTGAAGTATGCAGTGGTCATAGTCGATTATTTCACCAAGTGGACAGAAGTTGAAGCCTTGAGTACCATTTCCGCAAAGAAGATGATAGATTTTGTTTACAAATCTATAATCTTCCATTATGGTATACCACATACTATAATTTCTGATAATGGGAAATAATTTGACTGTGATGACATCCGTAACTTCTGCCACAACTTAGGCATCAAGAAGAGCTTCTCCGTTGTTATTCATCCATAAGCCAATGGACAAGTTGAAGCTATAAAAAAGATATTTAAACAGAACCTAAAGACAAAACTAGAAGAGAACAAAGGAACTTGGCCATAAATGCTTCTTGAAGTATTATGGACTTATCGCACCACTCAACGAACCACTACTGGAGAGAGTCCATTCTCTTTAGTTTATAGATATGAAGCAATGATGCCAGTAGAAATTGGTGCGAGCTCTTTACAACGATCTGCTTATGAGCAAGATCAGAATAATGCACTAATGAGGATTGAGCTCGATCTTTTGGAAGAAAGACGCGAGTAATTTCAACTTCGAATCGTATCATATCAACAACGCACTACTCGATATTATAATTCTAAAGTCAAAAGTAGGGAATTTGAAGTTGGTGATTTTATTCTTTGACAAGTTCTACCTAATAATAAAGAGCACGGTGCTGATATATTTAGACCCTCTTGGGAAGGACTATAGGTTATTAATGTCGTCATTCAACCTGGGACATACAAACTAGCTCACACTGGTGGACAAAAGAATGAGCATGCTTGGAATGTAAAATAACTTCGTTGTTATTATCAGTAAATCTTCATATATATCTTCATTTTCAACGACCTGAGAAGCATCTTGTTATTCGTCATCATTCATCAATAAAGATGTCATTTCTTTGATTATTACTTCGATTTTATTTGGTTTATCTTTTATAATTTTATAACAATCTTCGAACATCATAAAACTCGGGGGGCAGTGGGATCAGAATGTTATCTCCTACTTGCTTTCTAAGAGACTATGCAAACGTTCATTTAGAGGAGTTAGAATTTTAGATCGCCGAATTTCTAAAATTTCTTAAAATCTTAAGATTTTCTCTTCGCTTCATGCTGTAGCATGTCGTATTACGCAATTTTCCTTCTCGAATAACAAAATAACTAAGCAAAACATTCGTTGTTCGATGTGACATATTACTATATTCTATTTTGCCGTGGAACTTTTGAAAAATAGAATTAAGCTCGTATCACTCATACTTACTGTTTTCTTAAGCGACCTAACCTATCCTAACACTTAAAACCCATTTTAAGTTAGTTGGATTCGAATCGCAATAACGTACCAATCAGTCACCTAGTGATTGACTACTTGATTAAATTATGCATCTTTATATTACAATGCAATGTATTTTAATTGTTTTATAAGGATAAACATTTTAAAAAATAATAATAAATAATGATTTCATAATTATCAAATTATCACATCTACGATGTAGATGTGCTCGCTCTACCGTTTGTAGATTTTGTTACAGCTTCGGAACACTAGACAAGCTCGACCACATCTTCACCTAGGATAGAAAAGTTAAAATCCGGATGCTCGCAAAAAATATTATATATTATGGTTGACGAGGCGATGTCACTGACCTTTTCTTCGATATTCTTACCTTCAGTCGCCCTGAACTCTTCTACAACTTTGCGAGCCACCTCTTTTGTCGCCTCTTTCAGAGCATCCAGATGTTTGGAAATAGTTTTCTCAAGTTCTTTGATTTTTTTCCTCGAGCTTCTCCTTTTCGAGCTTTTCCTTGGCCAGATCCTCACGCAACTGCTACTTCTCTAACTCGAATGAGTTTTTCTCTTCCTCGTGAGTCTTCTTCAAGTCCTCGAATGCCTAGGCCATTTTTTCGACCTTTTCGCCCTTCTATATGCATTTAAGGACCAGGTCATATATCAAAATATCAACTGCAGTAGTCTGAAAATATAACACACATCACTACAAAAATAAGTGCGCCGAAGAGTGAAGATAGAAGATGCTTACATTTGCCAACTTTCTTATTGCAGCACTAAAATGGACCTTAGTTGGTCGTTGCTTTATCCTCTCCCAACCATCCTCAGAAGTAAAATGGTCGATGAAGGCCGCGCTCAAGCCAGCTTTTTCTAGCAATTGGCGAAGGAGTACAAAAAGCTCCTCGTCCTTGTCGGCCTGGCTCGGTCCCCCGAAAGAAGTAGCTGTTTCCTTTGATGGCTCAGGCTAGCTCACAATTTTAGTAGGCTGAGGAGGAGGCAAGCTTATAGGAACATCCTCAAAGGCGACTTTTTACATCTTTGAGGTGTCAACCTTCTCTTTCCCTATCGTCGATGGGGGAGGTATGTTATCTAGTGTTTTGGACTTTGTCATTGACCCTAGTGTTGAAAGGGTGCTCGTACTCCGCTGCCAATTATCATTTCTGTACAAATATGATTAGTTAGCATGCGAGATATGTAATGCGACAAAGAGAAAGAATAATAGAAAAATTACCTTCTTACTGCTAAGAAATTGGTGGCGTTAGAGCTTCTGGAGATAGTGATTCTAGGATAGTAGGAGAAGCAGGTGCTTTTCGTTTCCTAGGTTTAAAAGATTATGCACCCACTTCTTTTTGTTTCCTTTGCTTCTTCTTCAAGCTCAAGGATTTAGTTGAACGATTGGCAAAATATGGAAGAATGGCTCCCTTTGGGAACAGTCCACAAGCGACTAGGTTTTTGGTTTTTCCAAGCTTCTTCCAATCAAATTCTTCGACTGGAAGGTCGTTTATTTTGTACTCTTGCGAGCTGCTCTTTGGAGAGTCCTGGACGCTCTCTGTTATCTGTGATGACATACGAATGCGATCAGATTGATATATTTATATAAAGTAAACTATAAACTGAAAGTTGCCTACCAAGGTTTTGAAAAAAGCCATTATTCGCATAGTCAAAGTGAAAAAATGGAATTTTCCACTTGCTCGCATAGAAGAAGCCGAAATCTAATGGATTCAACTTCACTTGGTAGAACCAAGCGAACTCTTCAAGTGTGGGAGATTCTAGACCTAATTTATGGTATAATATGTACAAACCTACCATATATCTATATGTATTTGGGATTAGTTGAAAGGGGACAACTCTATAATTATCAACGATCGATTTGATATATGGATGAAGTGAGAGGTGGACACCACATCTAAGAACTGCATCTGAGAATGAGGCAGTTCCACGAGGTATGTGTGGTCGATTGAACTCTGTGGGTAGGCAAAGGGGTACATCAATTTTGTAATCGCATACGATCTTTTCGAGCTTGTTTGTTGTACAACTCGTCTTTATATCAGTACATGATCAATCTCTTTCTACATAGTTATAACCCCTTGCGAATGCAAGGGCATCCCTAATATGCTGAAGCCATTAGTCTTGAGAGAGATCACCTATGCGAGGACTATTTTGCCTGGTCCCGATTATTTCTACTTCAAGTTGTGGCTTATGGTAATCTTCGAGATTAATAGAGCTAATGCTTATATTGGAGAATGACGATTCCCTTGAGAACGCATTCCCTTCCCTAAGTTCCTCACTACTAGACATCTGAAAAAAGAAACATGGAATGTATTTAGTCCTATGCGAACATCAAGTATCCTTACTATATGCGAGCAATTTGGGGCCACAAACTCTAAGATTGCACCGACAACAAGCTATTCGTCAAATTGTTTTTAATCAATCTATGGATTCGTCAAAAATTGTTCGAGCAACTCTTCAATAATTCGTCACTCGACTGGTTTTGGTTTTCGAATGTCAAGATTTCAGATCTTAGATTTCTCTTATGGGTTCGTCTATCAATCGTCTAAAAGTAATTTATTCGTTAAATTAGCAGAAAGATTCTGAGATATGCCCATTTTTCAGTTCATCTGAATATGAGGATAGGTTTATATTTAGGTCATTCATGCTCTACGGTTCATCTTTCTATTTCTAAAAATGAGCTGTGTGAGTTCTCTAGTCCTATAAAAATCGAAGAACAATAATTCTTTAAATAAAAGAGAGAGAGAATATATGCTAACCTTTTTTCAAATATT
>JXTB01000272.1:502516-535820 GCA_002914805.1 Parasponia andersonii | reverse complement strand
TCAGTGTTGTTATAAAGAAGACTGGGCTACATTCTATAAGGCTCTCTCTCTGGATTTACACCTTGAGACTTAAAAAAACTCTTGTAATTCTCTAAAAAATAGTGAAAAACAATGAATGTGACTCATCTTTTTTGGAACTAAACTACTATAAAATTTCTTGTCTCCTTATTTGCTTTAATTTTTCAACTCTTTCGACACACAAATCACATCTTACAATTTCCTAAATTACTTATTGACAAAACCTCTGTAACATATATCATGTTGATTATGCAATATAATTTTACAAATAACATTTTAAAGCAAATTCTACCACATCAACATAAATGGTGTGAGTAGTCTAGCTATACGTACAAATTTCTCATAATTAAGACAATATACACAAAACAAAAGTAGCTAGAACGGTTGTGATTCTCTGCGCAAATCACATCAAGCTTTATGTTATACAAATGTTGGTATAATATTAATTTAAAAGAAAAAAAAATCAATTTTGTTCTTAATGTCTCATCACGACAAACGGGAGCTTTATTTTTATACATAAAAGATGAAAGGAATCAAAGTCGACGAAAGCAAAACAGAAAGTTATTTAAGTAATTATATAATGAGATTTACCTAAGCAACGATGGTTATGTCCACAGTAGAACTTCCTAAAGGCAAGACACCAGTATTGACAATTGTGAGGTGAAGCTTCTCTACTTCGGTCAGTATATTTGCCAAATTCCTTTCTCCGTTTTGCTTCTCGCAGTTTCGAAACTCTGACCTCGATTTCGGGGAGTGACTGTATGGAAAACTTAGGGGAATTACCATCATCTGACGAGGAAATTTTGTTGTTGTCATCCGTAGAAAGCAAAGACCTCCACAAAAATTACAGGCTCATGAAAACTGGTATTCTTTTCGGCTTGTTCCTCTAGTGTCTTTACGCGTTCTTGAATATGTTTTACGTAACTGAAATTGATGGCATGTCCGAGGACAGAAGCCTTGTCCATCTGTTAACAAATTAGATTCTTAACATTAAAAATGAAAATAGAGATTTCCTATCGATGAGTGTGTACTAAAGCATGTTTTTATTTCTAATTCCCTTTCTTTCCGTGTATTAATATATCCTTATACGTACCTTCTTTAGTATATAATCAAAACATATTTGATTATATATACTAATGATGAGTGTGTATTAGTATATATAAATGATGCAAAATTTATATATACTACAATCAAGTCATCATATCATATATAAATTATCTAAATTGGTAAAATTAGTACCTTCTTTAGACCTGGATGAAGAGCTGAAAGAGCTATAAACTTCCGACTGAGTTTCTCTCGGCACTTTCTTTCAGCTATAATGTGATCCCGAGACTGTAAAGGAGACCTAATATTAGTGCTCGTGGAACCAACCTTTTGGACCGCTTGCTCATGTTTTGGTGCACGCTATTCATTGGATAATTGAGAATTAGTACTACTATTTATGATCATTATATATTTCCCATCCTTGAATCCCGGCTCGTCGTCCATTGACTTCAAAGTGGTTCTCGGCCAGTACTCTAGATCCTCGCCATAGGACTTCTCAGAAGAAGCCACCACCGTCGTTGAGTTCGAGTTGTTAAACGAGAATAAGGTTGAGGAAGAAGAGAAAAGCAGCTTGACATTAGTAGTTGTGCTAGAACTCCTAATTTTAAGCCTTTCCATATCCACCGGCTGAGCAGATTCTATGCTTCTTGTGTCTTGTTTGTTACTATAGCTCTGATGATCAGAAGAAAGAGACTCCAAATAATTGAGCTGATAATGATCTTGACCATTATGATCAAGCGAGTAACAATCTAGAGTGCTCTTTTTTTTTTTGATAACTAGAAACTTCACTATAAAACCAACAACCCAAATGGGAGGAGAGTTTACAACCACTGAGTCGTGCCCTCGCATACACCAGGAGGAGCATCAATAATTCTTACAATACCAAAAGCATGAGAAACATAGGCCTTGGGCAAAGAAATTACAAGTTCTTGGTACAAAAGTAATATAAATAGAAGAAATTATAGCTGTTAAGCTCCTCATCTGGTCAAGGTTATGTTTTACCGTCCAATTCCCTGTACCTTTATCATTCCACATATTGACCAACTATAGGCAATCCGATTCAGTAACCACCTTAGGCCACTGTTGTTTTCGTGCTAGATGAATTCCAAGTAACATTGTGGCTGCCTCCGCAACCAGAGGATCAGTGAGCTGGACATCGGAAGTGCGAGCATCAAGGACTGTACCCTGGTTATCCCAAGCCACCGTTGTAGCAATAGCCACATCATTTCTGACATCCATATCAACATTGATTTTGATCTAGGGAGAAGGAGGAGATAGCCAGCACGTAGGATGGACAATGAGTTGATAGTGGTCGTGGTCACTTGACAACACCTGCCTATAGTTTTGCAATTGCACTGAGAGAGAACGAATTTTAGTCACAACACCCTTACCTCCATTATCATGAGAGATTAGATTGCATTCCATCTATATTGCTTCCACACACAGTGATGTAAATAGCAAAAATTCATTGTAGGCTGGGTCGTGGTTAGGCACAACTTTTCTAATAAAAAGCTTCAAGTACCAATCTTTAACAACCATAAAGTGAAATTGTTCAGTGTTGATTCCCGAACCAAATTTTCCTAGCAAACTCACATTCCCAGAAAACATGAAACACTGTTTCTAATTCCGACTGGCACAAGGGACGATTGTTGTCCTGAAGATCAAATTCTTCGTTAAGCCTCTACCTTGTTGGTAAGATATTATGGCACATTCGCCACCACAACATTTTATGTTGTGGATGCAACTTAGATGTCCAAAGAGCTTTCCACAGGTGAGGCTCCGTGCTGACTTCTTTGTCAGAGGACATAAGAGCTTGGTATACGCTCTTCATCGAGAAGGAACCCATGTTAGTCAGAGGCCAAAACCATTTGTTGGAACTTGTACTCTCGTGCCCCAGAGTTGGAATTCTCAAGATAACTCTAGCCGAAGTATAATCAAAGAGATGCTAGATTAAGGGAAGGTTCCATTCTCTTTAAGTCAGTAAGGATATCATTGAGCAATACTCTATTTAGAGGGCCTTGAACTCTAAGCAGCGATCTAAATCCAAGGATAGTGGGTACCCAAGGATCATTCTAGATATCAATAAGTGCACCCCGGCAAGGATAGAGGCATGCACCAATTACTAGAATGTCCCTTTTTTTCAAAATGGCCTTCCAAACCCAAGAGTCTCCTCCGGAAGGTTGGATAAAACAAAATTTACTTCCACGTAAGTACTTCGCTCGGACTACATCCAACTGCGTCGAAGGTTCTTCTGTCAATACTTTCCATCCCTATTTTGCTAGATATACATTTGATTGTGCTGCTGAAAGCCT
This sequence comes from Parasponia andersonii, assembly GCA_002914805.1. Taxonomy (NCBI): domain Eukaryota; kingdom Viridiplantae; phylum Streptophyta; class Magnoliopsida; order Rosales; family Cannabaceae; genus Trema; species Trema andersonii. The sequence goes on along the minus strand of JXTB01000272.1, from coordinate 532,446 downwards.
AGTCCTCCCCGGTTTTTTGGCTTACAAGAGGATTCCCAAGATTTTAGGTAGAGGTGTTGCTTGTCCCTATCTATTCCCCACCAGAAATCATGAATAACAACATCAATTTTAGAGCAAATAGTTCTTGGAACTGGGACAGACATAAGAGTATATTCTAGAACCGCCATCCCCACTGCCTTGTCCAATACATCTCTACTAGCCTGAGATAAACATTGGGCCTTCCACCCCGCAATTTTAGTTTGGACCTTATCCACCACAAGTCAAAAATCATGAACTCGGGATTTAGAAAACAGAAACAGTATCGACCTTGGCCCCAAAGCAGTTTGAAGCCCAGGATTCTCACCAGCTCTCTAACCTTAGTAGCATTAAGATTTCTACGTAGACATTTGATTTTTCCTCATTAACTTTCTATCCTAACCAACGACAATAAGTGGCAAGACAATCTGAAAATGCATGAGCCTCGCTACGCAATACTCGACCACATAGAAGGTCATTTACAAATGCCAAGTGAGTAAATCCTAGGCCCATTCTTGCCACTTGATCCCACGAATCGTTCCGTCTAGTTCCGCTTTCCATAACAGTCTTGAGAAAATTTCACTACATAAAATAAAAAGGTATGGGGATATTGGGTCACATTGTCGAATCCTATACTCGAGTCGAATCTTACTAAATAGAGTCCCGTTAAGCATGATAGTTGAGACTGGTGTGGTAACACAAGTTATCACCCATTGCACAAAGTGAGGCGGGAATCCACAGTCTAGTAATATAGTTTCAATGAATCCCCACTCTAACCAGTCATGGACTTTTTCCATATCTAACTTCATCATCATCAACCCATGTCAACCTTTCTTCATGCTTAGAATATGTAGTAGTTTCTCAGCTACTAAGGAATTATCTCCAATATTTCTTCCTTTCATAATGGCACTCTAGTTTGGTAAGATTAGAGAAGGTAAAAATGGTTTAATACGCACTACAAAAAATAAGACTTTCGCTGACGCATTAAAGCGTCGGCAAAAGCATTACAAACCCATCGACAAAAGCCTTTTAATTTTTGCCGACACATTTTTTCATCAACAGCTAACATCGGCGAAAGACCGTAGCTAAAAGTTATTTACCGACGAAAAACAATATGTATCGACAAAAGTACCTTTTAGCAACGCATCACGTGCTTACAACAACGTGTGTGTTCCATTGATGAAAATCTTGCGTCAGTGAAAAAATGACTAATTTAGAGTCGTCAGTCAACCATTCACCGACGCAAAATATGCGTTGATAAAGGTCAGATTGTTATCGACGCAAAAATGCATCAGCAAAGTAAAAGGTTAATAATTATTTTTTTAAAATTTAATAAAACTTTCGCCAATGCACTAATGGTAGTGCGTCGGCAAAAGTGAAAGGTTAATGATAGTGCATCAACAAAAGTTTTAGTAAATTAAAAAATATTAATTATATTCAAATATTAATTAATAATTAATAATTAAAATGTTTAATAATTGATAAATAATTTAATATTATTTATAATTAATTCATATATTAATAATTAATAATATATAAATAAAAATAATAATAATTTCATTAAATTGTACAAATGATACAATTATTCATAAATTTTTAATACAAATAATAGTTTCATTAAATAGTACAAATGATACAATTGTTCACAAATTTAGAATACAGAATCCCTTGATACAATTGTTTATAATATTATAAAAAATGGAAGCATGATTTGATCTATGGATGAGGTCAGCCCCACAACCTACAGAGCAAAAATACATATTTGTAAATGAAAGTTTAGAATATTAAATAATTATTAGTTGTTTCTTTTAGTTTTGACATAATATATGTTTGGATATTGTTAATCAATGAGCAAAACTAAAACCCAAATTGATGGATATAAATATCATTTTAGTTACACCGTTTCAAGAAAGGAACTTAAAATATGATTTCTTCTTCATAAATTGAAAATTTTACCAAGTTAACCATGAAAAGTTCATTTGATTAATTTCCCTTTTCCACTGCAAAGATATAAAAATGACTAAAAAAATTACAAACTGCATAAATAATAAAACCTAGTAATATGCTCTATTAAAAGATGGTAAATAACACACACTTTTGAGAAAAATGAACTAAAAATAACAAAGTTCAACGAGAAAAGATAGGAGCCAACATTACAGTTTTTGTTTAGAAAAAGATGACTAACTAAAGGCTAGGACTAGACAAGGAACTAGCAGCCACATCACATGAATCAATGAGCAAACAAAACTACGATATACAAAGTTTTGTAGAAGGATGAAAATTAACCAGTAGGTATTCAAGCCGTAGAGTAAAGAACATACCTTGTTCACAACTATAACAATAATACATTTGCCGCAATAACAAATGAGTCAATTAACAAGACTCTCATATAATGATAAAATAAAATATAGATAAAGTTTGCGTGTTATACAACTAAGAGGGCATGCAGCACCACACTAGCAGACATATATATACGTATTTTGAATATAAGTAACGACTTATCTTCAAGTCAAGGATTAGACAAACATTTCACAAAAATTTACGTTCAGGCAAATCCCCTTTAATTGCTTCTCTTTTTTGTTAATGCAATCGGACCATCAACGAAAAAAATCCACAATATATAAAAATCTTGCACATCAATACAATGGAAAAATTGACTATAAGAATCAATAGACCCATTGGATTTGTAGAGTATAAAAAGAATCAATAGACCCGTTGGATTTGCATAAACTATACCAAATTTGTTAATGATGGAATGACTAAAATCAGAAAGCCACTAGATAAATACTTGGCATATTCTAGTTACAAGAGATTTACTATATTGAAAAGAAAAAAAATCTGAGCTTTATCTTTATTTTATCATACAGCCATGACCATCATTGATTAGATGGAAAAGTTGTTCCTCTGTTATGTGTTACCATTATAGAATTCAGAGCGAAAAAAAAGAGTTACCATTATAGAATAAAAACTTTGGTTATAAGGATTAAATCAATAGACCATAGATCGATATAGAAAGCCATACAATCAGTCACCACCAGGCACTGCGAGTGGAGTGGAGTGGGGACTATAAGTACCACTAATCATTCACCACCAGGCATTTTTATTAGCACTAGAAACGTAAAATTTTTAAAAACTATACCTTAGTAGGAAGAATGATCTCTGCCTTTCTACATTCCATAGTGTCTACTTAAGCATTTTTCCCACAATAAGTGTGACATCTTTACTGTAATTACAAAATCCTAGCTGTAGTTCTAGTTCATATGTTCTTTAAAACTAACCTTTAGAACTCGACCAAATGCTTGGAGTACAGAAACTATAGTTTCGGGCATCTTTTCACCTGAAATAAAACAACTTAAAAGTCATCTATATAGAAATTGTGTAATAGCATCTTTCATGAAATTCAGGAACACGAATTGATATAAAAATCATCAAATCACTCAAAAAATCATAGCATACATGCCATGAACTAAATAGCAAAAACACAACCCAAATAAAAACCAAAATTGAATCGCACAAAAACTAGATTGAAAAGAAATGGAATCTATGAAAATTAAAACTGAAAAGCGTACATGCCATGAAAGAATAGGGAACTAGTATGGAGAATTAGGGTTTTGATTTTTGGGTCTTCTCATGATAAATCTTTATTGATTGAGACCCCAGGTTGAACAAACTCCCTAAATTTTGACATTAAACGCAAAATTGCTTAGCTCTCATTTCTAGTCGATGCATTGAACCGATCCATGGGGTCGATGCATTCGAGAAGACGAGGACAAGTGCCCGTTATCACTACGCCATTCTTAGGGTCTTTCTTGCGCTTAGGGGCTGAGACCACAGACAAGACACAGAAAAAGAAAACTGCACAGAAATAGGTCTAGTAGAGAGGTAGAGGCGACAAATCTTTTGCCTCAGGACAGGAGTATTTGACAAATATAATTTTAGTAGTAATAATTGGCGCTAAAAATCTCACATCATTTAAAGGCGACATTAATTGTCCCTATTAATAAATTGTTACATATTCTAATTATTTCATATATGATAACATTTTTTTAGGGCAACATATGAATTATTGCCCTAAATGGGTTAGCTTTTGAGGCAATATTAATGTTGCCTCTACAAATTTTGTCCCTAAAAATAAAATTTCTTGTAGTGAAAATGGGCGAGAGACAATATCCACAAAGTTAGAAAATGAAAAAAAAAATTATCAAAGGAAATAAGTAATGCCTAATCTTGTTCATATGAAAACCTAGCACAGAGGAGCTTAGAAAACTCATAGCACATATATGTATATATATAGAGAGAGAGAGATATGAGAGAAGAGGGTGGAGTGAAATTGAGGGCAAAGAAAGAGGAAAGAGGTTTGAGAACATGTGATTGAGGGCAAAGAAAGAGGAAAGAGGTTTGAGAATGGCATGTGATTGAGGGCAGAGAGGAAGAGAGAGATTTGAGACTTAGAGAGAAAACCCAAAACATAGAGCGACTGAGAGAATGAGATGAGAGATGCGATGAGATAAGAAAGGAACCTAATTAAGCTATGTCAATTGTCACATCAATAAAAAAAAAAACTTTATTATTTTTGAAAAAAAGAATTAAGCCAGAACAAAAATTCTCTCCAAAATAAGCTTTATTATTATCCTCAAATTTAATTATAGGAGGCCAATGTATACTTTTTAGAATGGAGTTTTCAAAACATTCCTGTATTTGGACTGTTTTTTTTTTATTTGTTATAAAAATTGGATTATTTTTTAGGAAAAATTAAAACATGGTAAGCTTAGAATTTTGAATTGAAGTTTTTTTAAAATTATGTAACATAAATATGTTATGTGTTTTTTTTTCTATTATTAAAAATTTAATAATAATAAATAAGATATGTTATATATGTTCAATAGTTGATTAAAAAAAATTTAAAACAAAACCATTAAGATAATTATTTAGAATTATAATGAAAATATTCAAAAAAATAAAGAAACAAATAAATTTGAAATTTTGAAGTTGACTTTATTGATTTAATCATTGACTACCTCATTAAAAACTTACTAAGATAAATTCATTGGGATAAAACCTTAGTAAAGAAAAAAGATTGTAGGCTTTTTGACCATGTATTGCTTGCATCCAATCCAAATATGATATATGCTCAAACTCACTAGACTTTTTTTTTTTCTTTTGGAAATCCACTAGACTTGATTCTGATTCCTTGATCCTAATTTCTGGTTATCTATTTTTCAACTCCTTCAATAAATCCCTTGAAATAATCAAAGTGGAAGCATGAAAAAATTTTTCGCATTCTTTATGTCCAATAATTCATATTGTTTACAGTACTAGTACTCTTTAATTTCCATTTTTGTATGACTAAAAAAGAATGGTCTAGCTGAATTTGCCAATTAGCTTCAACTAATTATTATATTAATCATATTTTTTCTTAACGATTTGTCATAAATATAAACATGCTTTTATGCTCAAGCTTAATTTTCATATAATGTCAAAAAAAATAGTGTTTCCTATTTCGAAGACAGCCACTTATCCTATAGTATTTATCTAGCTCGTAGAGGGAAAATTAGTGGCCTATGTAATTCTAAAACTCGGAAAAAATTTAATGGAAATGCATATAAGAAAATAATTCTTTGAGACTCTCCTTTTCTTTCTATAATCAAAGGGAGAAATGGTCTAATTCATATTATTGATAATTTGCTAAGTGTAAAGCTAGTGTAAGGCTTCTTGTTACAGATTGGTCACATTTCTCATTCCCATTATATAAGGTTTTTTTTTTTTTTTTTTTTTTGCTCAATTCCACTACATATCTCAATTAAGATTCTTATGTTTTCTATTTTTGCTTGTGTGTATGTCAGATTTCAATTTAATTTGTTAGATAGGGAGACTCCAAATTATATTAAGGATTATTGTTAATTATCGGACTTAATAAGTTGCGTGCCACGTCATCTTTGATTGTATTATTAGATAATATAATTAGAAAGAAAAAGATAAAATTGAGAATATAATTAGAGAGAATAAGAGAGTATTTAAAACTTCTAAGTGTGAAAAAACGAGTAGGAGGATAGGATATTTATAGTATAGGAAAATATTATTTTTAAGGGGGTAATCCTTTATCGACGCAAATTTAACAATGCATCGGAAAATGTATAGATAATAAAAAATAAAAAAAGTGAATAGATTTTGCCGATGCTCTATACCTTTTTGCATCAGCAAAGGTAGTTAAAAATAAATACGTGCTCAAAATTTGCCTTTCGTGTGGATTTTTTTTTTAGACAAGTATTTGCCGATGCAAAGTCAACAATGCATCAGTGAATGTATAGATAATAAAAAAATATAAAAAATACTCAATTTTTACCGACACAAAAGAGCGTCGGAGAATATACATTCTAATGATTTTTTTTAAGACGCATTTGTCGATGCATAGATATATGACCCGTTAGGAAAAATATATTTTGCACATGCATTGTTTATATTGTGTCGGCAAAAGTATTGTTTCTTGTAGTGACAGTTAGCAAGGATCTTAGAAATAATCTTGTAAGTAGTGTCACACAGACTTATTTGTCGATAATCATAATTCGATTCGGGTGTTCCACTTTTGGGACGAGGACGATGTTAGCCTCATTTAAGCTCAGTAGAAGCAACCTAGAGTTAAAGAAGTCTTGCACCATAAGAAAGACATCCTTGCCCACCGTATGCTAATAAGTTTTGAAAAATAGTCTCAGCATTCCATCCGGCCCCGAGCCTTTTGTTAGATTCATAGAAGATAGAACCTCAAACACTTCATTCTCTGAGGGAATAACCAACAAATCTGTCCACGCCATTGTATCTATACAAGGTAAACTGATCCCATCAAAGTTGCTTAGACAAGTTGCACCTTGAGATGTGAAGAGACTACAAAATTTGGCTGTTATAGTATTACCAATCACTTCCCTACCCTTAAGCCAGCTTCCTTCATTATTTTGAATATAGTCTATACGATTGTGTCGTCATGATGCCATAGTTGTTAGGAAGAAGTATTTTGTATATCGGTCTCTTTTTGTCAACCAATCAACTCTAGCTTTTTACTTCCAAAACAACTCCACTTTTTCGAGCATATCATTAAGATGAATCACTACTTCCCGTTCTATCTCAATGCTCACTTTATAATTGGGCAACTTTTGAGCTTCTTTCGTTGTTTTATGGGCTTCTTGTTAATTGAGTATTAAGGTTACCGAATCGCTCCCTAATCCATTTGCTCAACGCTTTCCTTGATTCACTTATTCTTCTAGTTAATCTCTTAGGATGATTCCAATTAGGTGCTACTTTCAAAGCTTCCTTAACTACCCAACGACTTCGAATATCTCAGATTCACATGACTTTGAAACAGAAAGGTCTCAAACCTTCTACTATGTCTCCATTGGTGTTGAGGACTACTGGACAGTGGTCAAACACTGAATCCGTTACAATCCGTGACAAGGCATATGGAAACAAGGTTGACCACTCACTTATTGCAACTGCATGGTCTAGCCTAGCTCGTGAGTACAGGGCACCTGTTCTACATCTATTCCAAGATAACTATGGTCCTGAGGTCACCAAGTCTATTAAATCCATCTCATATAAACACTCTCTCATGGCCTTAGAAGAACTAGAATCCCCTATACCCCGGACTGATGTCCAAGTTCATTCTCTTGTAGAACCCTATTAAAGTCACCCATTAATAATTTAGAAGCAAGAGTTCTTGCTAACATATCAAGTAAAGAGTGTCAAAAGTGGCATTGGGATGTGGCAATCGGTGGCCCATAAATTGCCGAGAGGCTCCACGGCACATTGGGTGGATCATAGTATACTACAGCTGTCATGATATTTTTTGACATGAAATACAGCTCAATATCCACACCATCTCACCACGAGAGGCACAATCTACCCGATTTCCCTACCGCTAAAATAATACAGCAATTGAAAAAATGATATTGTCTCAATCTTTCACGCACCTTATCCTCAAGAATCATCAATTCTGACAAAATAAGGACATCTGGTCTCAACTTGTGCACCAGAGCCCTTAGATTCCAAACTGCCAAGGATCAGGCAAGTCTTCGGCAGTTCTAGGCTAAAAGGATCATGGTGTCTATAGAGACACCTTTGGGCCGGTCTCCATAGCCGCAAGCCGAAAAACCAAGTCCTCCCTTTCTCTCTTTTCTCCATCAACGACATCATGAGGATCCTCACTCATGCTATATAATTCTTTCCCTTTATCACGAGCCCTTCTCTTTCAGATACTCTGATGAGATGTCGAGGTCTGACCAATTGAGAAGATAGGAGGCGACAGTAGAGAGAGCTCTTAACTCCCCGTCCTACCAGAGTGTGAATCGCCCACCTCTTCAATATGAGGATTAAAGGTTGTTCTCTTAGCTCCTAAACTCATAATATTCTGGGCCAACAAAGCTAATTTGGCCTTTGTGGCCCAAAGGGGCATATCTGTTGGGTATCATATAGGCAAAATGAACTCTTGGGCCCTACGTTTACGGGACGAACTTATCTTGGATCTATCTATTACCAAACCTTGTTGGGCTTTCTACCTTGTCAAAGAGGTAGCAGGATTCAAAATAGCCTAATAGGCCTTGAATTGAATTACAGGACTTGGTTCTAGCATCTCCCCCAATATCTCATTGTAGTATTCTTAAGGATATTAGCATCGGTCAACTAAAACATTAGGAAACATGCCAACGTATTTTGTGTCTTTTTCTTTCTTTGCCCTGCAAAAATTAGTAAAGCTTTGATCAGCTTTGAACTTATCTAACATTTGTACCTCTGTCATCATAGTTTCCTCATTTGAGTAAGTTTGCCCCTTCAAGTCAAAATCACTTTCTATCGCATACGGGGAAGAGGTTATAGTACTGGTCATACTCATACATAAAATTACTTATGGCATTTTCCATCTCTGGAAAATATAAATTATGTCTTACCAATTCATTGAATAACCATTTGATTGATAAGATTTCCATAATTTTTGTCATATGTATATATAGAGTCTATAATTTTCTTCTATCAATATCTTTGAGTTTAATTTGCTTCTATATACATATGAGGATTTAAGATTGTTCTATTAGCTCCTAAACTCATAATATTCTAGGCCAACAAAGCTAAGTTGGCCTTTATGGCTCAAAGAGGCATATCTGTTAGGTATGATATAGGTAAAATGAACTCTTAGGCCTTACGTTTATGGGACGGGCTTATCTTGGATCTATCTGGTGCCAAACCTTGATTCTACTCCATCAAAGAGGTAGCAGGATTCAAAATAGTCTGATAGGCCTTGAATTGAATTACAGGACTTGGTTCTAGCATCTCCCCCAATATCTTGTTGTAGTATTCTTTAGGATATTAGCATCGGTCAACTAAAACATCAGAAAAAATGCCAGTATATTTTGCGTCTTTTTCTTTCTTTGCCCTACAAAAATCAGTAAAGCTTTGATCAGCTTCGAACTTATCTAACATTTGTACCCCTGTCAATAGTTTCCTCATTTGAGTAAATCCTCCCCTGTAAGTCCAAATCACTCTCTGTTAGTTTCCTCATTTGAGTAAGTCCTCCCCTGCAAGTCCAAATCACTCTTTATTGCATACAGGGAAGAGGTTATGGTACTGGTCATACTCATACATGAAATTAATTATAGCATCTTCCATTTCTGGAAAATATAGATTATGTCTTACCAATTCATCGGATAACCATTTAGTTGATAAGATTTCCATAATATTCTGAACTTCCAACTGAGTTTCCTTACCTAAGAATAGACTTAAGGCTGTAAAGTTTTAAACAACTATAATTAAACTCAAAGGTATTGATAGAAGTAAATTATAGACTCTATATATACATATGACAAAAATTAACTTTTGAGAGTTGAAGGCCAGCTTAGGATGGGAATAGAAGCCTGTAAGTTCAATTAATATTTAGAGCTAACTAGTTCAAAATTTCTATTATATTAGACTAGCCAGATTATAAATTAAGAAAATAATAAATGGGAAGCAGGGAGATCGAGGAAGATGAAAAATTAAACTAGCTAGGTACCCCAAATTATGGTATTAGAAGTCAAACATCAACTTTTAAAAAATAAGATCAAATTATATTTTCCGAGTATGTACAATACTGAAAACTTGAATCAAGTTGTCCTTTCAGGAATTAACTACCTTCAAATTAGGAAGACTCACACACACACACACACTCTTTTTCTCTTAATTTCAAGTTGGCGAGAAGAATTTTTGTGGTGTTCTTATAATATATATATATATATATCTGGTTGTCAATCTAATAGGTATTTTTTTTAACCTATAGGTAGATATTTTTTTTAATATCTAATGGTGATCCAATAACTATAATGAAATGCATGAAAAGACATGCATCACTAATATTCTTTCTCTCTCTTACTTTTTACAATAAAAAAATATGCATGCTAAATTTTCATTGGGCAAATTGATACATAAGATAAAAAAACAAATACCTACTGGATTGGATTGGTACCCTATATATGTATATATAATAGTGATGTATAAATGGGCTTAACATGCTTACCAAACATAAAAGATATAATAATTTAAAGTCGGGTGTTACGCGCTATAGCTATGTACGGTGTAAACTCTACTCCTATTTGTTGAATTATAACTTGTTCGTATCATTTCTTTGTGTTCATTGCTCATATGCTTTTAATTCCTCGAACTATGACTCTCTTTTTCACAATTTCACACAATATAGAAGAGTAATAGTGACAGAGTTAATTACTTGATTGTTTTTGGCTAGCTCTATAGTACTACTACCAAATATGCTATTAAACGACAACGTTTGGATATTTGTTATGTGTTTTATATATGGCCTTTTCAGTATTCTTTCGGATTGTGTATTTATTTATTTTTTTGCTTCTGCCCCAACTAATCCACGTGATCTATGCAAAGCGCCCCCTCTACATTGACCGGAAAAATCTCGGGCTTTCAGCCGGCGAGGTGTGGCCCCAAGAAATTGATAGTACTTAGTGGGAATCGAACCTTAGACCTAATGCTTGAGGCCCAAGGAATTGATAGCACTCAGTGGGAATCGAACCTTAGACCTAATGCTTCATGAGGTACCAAGTCCAAGTGATTCACCACTAAGCTAACCCCTTGGAGTTATTAACTAATCTAGTTATGAATTACGTTTAATTTCTTCATTTAATTTGGTCATAATTATCTATATTTATTCAAATGACAAAGATAATCTTTTATATCCTAAGCCTCACAAATTATGACTTCAAAAATTAGAAAAAAAAATTGATTTGGAGATTAATGAATTAAATATGAGAAAGAATTAAACTTGTAACCAAATGTTACTGTTCACAAAGAACTAAAAGGAAAAAAAAAAGATAAAAAAATATTATATTTGTCATTAAGCAAGAGTAGTTTTTTCTTTTTTGACTAATTAATTTTTACCGAATTAGACGAAGGGATAGAATTTAACACGACTTGCTAATCCAAAGAGATATTTTTTGTTATTTTGGAAAATCTTAGTGCAAATCGACTATATTTTACCTAAATGTAGAGAATATTTTTTCAAACTTTACTGTAATTTTCTAGTGGACTACAAAACGAGCGGTAATCTAATCATGATGAAGGAGGGATTTGATAGTTTGATCCTTAGATTCAACGTTAGCTAGTTGATACGACTTCTTTATTTATTAATTCTTATCATGATATTGTCTGCATAAACCGTACTATCATAGATGCAGTAAAAAAAAATACAGCCCTGGTCTCAATTAAAAAAAAAAAATGATTGCAACGTTATATAATAATCACATATGCATGAATTGGTAAATTAAAATGGTATCCGTACTGTATATATGTACGTGTAACAGTGAAAATATTCAAGCGACATGAGGTACAGTCCTCCCAAATAAAATTAACGGCATGAAGATGAGCCTCTCGGTTAGTGTGTGTAAGAGTAGAGGGATTAAAAATTAGATCCGTTTATATATCAATTTCATAATAATTATTTTTTTTTTTAAAAAAGGACATGAAGATAAATATGAAATTAAATATAAATCCACGAACAAACCAATGCGAGACTGCCCTTTACATATAACAGATAAAAATAATGTGTTGAAGGAAAAACAAAAAAATAGTGCTGATTGTGATATATTTGTAAGATTCAGAGGAGGATTGATCGCAACTTAATTTTCCATAATACAAAACAAATTAGAGAAAAGCTCAGTTAATGAGTAATAGATTACTGAGATCTTATTAAAATTTTCAGGTTTGGTGATCAGTTACAGACATCATTATTAGGTCATCATTTTGTCAGCATTTCTTGAAGAAAAAAGAATGACAAATGGGCGTCAAAACACCGATCAAGGTCAAGAATATTATTGCAATCCTCCCAAAGAAAATTAAAAAAAAAAAGGAACATTGCATTTTGTGATGACTAGTTTTAGTATAACATAATCTATAAAATTCTAAGTCAAGGGTTATAAGACATTAATTTCTGCCGTGCGGCGATGAGCGAAAGATTATTCAAAGGAAATAAACAAGATGAGGACACGTAACCTGGAGTTATCCAAAATTAGAAAGCTAATTATACATATGTACCTAGCTAATTATATATGGCCACCAATTCAGTAGGTATTTTTTTTTTTTTACCTATATATCAATTTGGCCAATGAAAATTTAGCATGCACATTTTTTTATTGTAAAAAATAAGAGAGAAAGAGCATTAATGATGCACGTCTTTTCATGTACTTCATTGTAGTCATTGGATCACTATCTAATGGTGATCCAATGGCTAAAAAAAAATACCTACCCATAGGTAAAGAAAAAAAATACCTATTGGATTGGCAACCAAAAAAAAAATACCTACCCATAGGTAAAGAAAAAAAATACATATTGGATTGGCAACCATTATATATAATATATGGTTGCCAATCCAATAGGTATTTTTTTTCTTTATCTATGGGTATGTATTTTTTTTTAGCCGTTAAATCATCATCTAATGGTGATCCAATAGCTATAATAAAGTGTATGAAAAGACGTGCATCATTAATGCTTTTTTTTCTCTCTTACTTTTTACAATAAAAAAATGTGCATGCTAAATTTTCATTGGCCAAATTGATACCTATACATAGGTAAAAAAAAAAAAATTCATACCGGTGGTGCCCATATATATATAAATATATATATATATATATATTTTCTACGTTTAGAATATCAAGATGCCTTTGTCTTAAAAGCGGCTTCGAGATGAATATTTTTTTAATCGGTCCAACTAATCAGAGATGCATAGTTGTGGAATAGATGGAGCAACTCACATGATACACATGATTTACTATACGGTCCAACATGCATAATCTAACTCATATTAATTACGTTTATGAATTGTTAAATGTAGTATGGATACTAGGGCCGGTGGGGGTGTAAAGAAAGTTATTTTAATTAGGAGGCATATATTAAACTAAATTTGTTTTTTTTTAATCCCTTCTTTTTGCTTTTTGTATATATGTTTTCTTAAATTTCTTGCTATAGACTTTTAATTTAGTTCATAAGTGTAACTCACGAAGAATCTAAAGATAATAATTTTGAAATACGTTAGTCACCGTAAACCAACGTAGGATTTTTTTTGACTTTTTAAATGAGTTCACATAAAAATTATCCATAAAGAGTGAGGGCAAATTAAGTCTTTCAAGATGATAAAATTATTTTTTTTTAAAAAAAAAATCTTCAGTGTGTTCATATGAGAGGCATTATTGAATTTTTTTAATAAAATATGTGGATAAAAATTATAATTACAAAATTTTACAGGAAAATAAAGGACTTACATGAATTTTTAAAAAAGTTTTAGGGTTAAAATTTAAATTTTTAAAAAGTCAGGGGGCATATGTCCCATTACCACTATCTGGCTCCACCATTATAATTTATATATGGGCATGTCTACTAATACCAAATGAAGAGCAAGGAACGAGATAAAGAAAAGGCTTTCGTTTCTATGTCTTTATTATATGCTAATAATTATAAAAAAAAACACAAGAAAAAAGGGAATTATAATCTTTTCCACATATGATTTCTTATTTCATTCTATTCTGGCCTTAATTTGTTCCTTTTAAAAATTAGTAAACATAGCCTAATATGTAAGTATAGCTAGTCATGTGCCATGTCTTAAGTTTTCATTTCAAACTTTTTTCTTTTGTACTTTGTTCTTCTGATTAATAAATTTCTCATTTCTTTTGTTTTTGAATATTAAGAAAGGGGTTTGTTCGGTTGGGTATCATCAACCTAATTAAGATGCTTCTGAAGGAGCACCACGATGCTCCTTCCCAATTATATATGGCTTTATGCCAAAAAGAAATTATTGATGGATTAGAATGTAAATATTAGAAGATTTAAGCAAAGGACAATATAGAGATGTGCATGCATGTCAGTCCATATCTAGTAGATCACAAAATCTTTGGTGGGTCTATATGTCTCCAATTTTAGCAATCATATATANCAAGATAATACGTACAGATGCAACATCCATATTATTAATATGTCCAAACTTGAAAATAAAACATGGTAAGAACTATCTTGGTCCGAAATCAAATTAAAGAAATTAAGTAAAATGTCGAATCACAAACTTTCAATAAAAGAAGAAATTTAACATGCATATAATTAATTATCACCTCAAAAAAAAAATGCAGTTTATAAAACAATTGACTAGAATTCTACACACAAAGGCCTAGAGGACCCGAAAAAGGAGTTCTTGTACATGTCAAATGTATAAACTAGAAAGATATTAAAATGCCTAATTTTGCCTCTCAAGTTTGAGGAAGAAGAGCCGAAGGGAGAGAGAAAGAGATCTCGTTGAAAAGTCGAAACCTATGCCCCCCGGGGAAAAAAGCTGCAAAGCTTTCAAATACAGCACGTGGGTAATTGAACGTGGTCCGCGGTCAATGACACATATAAAAAGTGTCGGAAAAAAAAAAAAAGAAAATCCTTCACCGCAATAATAAAGCCTATTATAACACTAAATAATATCCTATTATAACACTTTTAAAAAATGTTACCTTTTTTGTTAAATTAAAAAGAGGAAAAGTGTGCACGTGTGATTATGAGACTGAATATTGTTTTCCTCCGAAGCTGATCTCTCTCTCTTTGACCACACACACACTCTCTCTCTCTCTCTCTAATACGGTCTGATCACCCCGCTCTCGTTCGAGTCTCATATATTAAAGATAATGGCGATTTGAGCTCGATCAACGACTAACTCAGTTTGCTCAATATTGATGATTTGAGCTACGAAAAGCCTAAATCAGTAAAAACGAAGCATCAATTCAAGTTTTTGAGCTCAATCCCTAAATCAGGTTAGAAGAAACTAGGTCGGTTTATGTCACGACCCAAAATCCGGACTAGTGACAGAAGGGGAATTTCACAAAAATGAGAAATTCTTTAATTTATTTGAAAAGTATCAAAAGTTCTAGTTTTTATAAAAACGGTTCATTTAAATAAAATAATCGGAATTCCATCCCGTAAACCACTCCCACAGTTCGTATACACCATCAAACATAGATTACTTAAAACATGAAATTAAATACAAAATCCAGTATCATTATCATCCACCAAAAAGTCAAATACCAGAATGGCATACATACGTTTGTAGACAAAATAGAAAGTAGTAATTTTGGTTCAATACTAACAAAAAAAAAAATCCAAATAGTCCAAAGACTACGACAACAAACTCCTAGCATTACCAAGAGACGAACTGCAATCACGATGACCTCTTACTCCTCATGATCACCAAGATCGCACTGGACACCACTTGAGGAGGAAGGTAGGGGGGTGAGCATACAATACCCAGTAGGAAAATAGCTACCTTAGAGAAAAACAGTTCAATAATGGGAATCCCCTGCATGGTTAGTTCAAATCCCAAAACATACATACACGTATATATATATAATCTAGACCGGGAGTCAATATATATATATATATAACAGTGTAATCAAAATCATCACTCCATATGCACATGACACAAATCAACCTATACCCATGAGCTCACATCCTCTCATCTGTGGAAACTCAGGATGATGACACTAAGTGTACCTAACAACCTGCCTGATACCTAAGCTCATACCCGGAGGGAACACCCATGTGTCGCCTACCAGACCTGAAGGGGCAACCGAATTGCCTACACCTACCAAATGGAGAGGTAATCAGAAGTAACAAGACCTCTTGTGAGTTTACGGACTTTCACCGACGGTGGGATATGCAGCACAACACTATAAAACCCACGATGCTAACACGGTGCTTATGTATGATCCTATGACACGTGCAATACAGAACTGAAGTGTAAAAACTACTGTACTCTGGTTTTTCAGTAAAACATGTATAATAGGGTTTTATAGAAAAATAGGCAGTATAACGGCCCAATTTTTGATATATCCAAAATAACCTGCACACAGTAAATTCCCAGAACAGTACAGTATATATCGTATAACCAAATTCTATCACATATAATTCAAATTATTAAAAACACACTTGTTCTTGTATACTGCAGAAAATAAGGTTTAACTCAAAAACGGTATAAAACGAAGGTAACTAAACCCCTACCTCAACAGAATAGCGACACCACGCTATTGAGTCCTTAAGGTGTCGTTGACGATCGTCCGGAGGGTCGGGAACTAATTTCAAGCCCTCGATCATCCTCCTGCGAAAAACCAACTTTCTCACCGGAGCTTTAATTCTACAAACGGACCTCTTCATTGAATTCCAAGCACCCAAAATAGATATGTTAGACAGATAACTTGTCCAATTTGGGTCCAGGTCCACACCGGACCGGTGGCACGCAAAACGAGACAAAANCAAGATAATACGTACAGATGCAACATCCATATTATTAATATGTCCAAACTTGAAAATAAAACATGGTAAGAACTATCTTGGTCCGAAATCAAATTGAAGAAATTAAGTAAAATGTCGAATCACAAAATTTCAATAAAAGAAGAAATTTAACATGCATATAATTAATTATCACCTCAAAAAAAAAATGCAGTTTATAAAACAATTGACTAGAAAGTCTACACACAAAGGCCTAGAGGACCCGAAAAATGAGTTCTTGTACATATCAAATGTATAAACTAGAAAGATATTAAAATGCCTAATTTTGTCTCTCAAGTTTGAGGAAGAAGAGCCGAAGGGAGAGAGAAAGAGATCTCGTTGAAAAGTCGAAACGTATGGCCCCCCGGGAAAAAAGCTGCAAAGCTTTCAAATACAGCACGTGGGTAATTGAACGTGGTCCGCGGTCAATGACACATATAAAAAGTGTCAAAAAAAAAAAAAAAAAATCCTTCACTGCAATAATAAAGCCTATTATAACACTGAATAATATCCTATTCTAACACTTTTAAAAAATGTTACCTTTTTTGTTAAATTAAAAGGAGGAAAAGTGTGCACGTGTGATTATGAGACTGAATATTGTTTTCCCCCGAAGCTGATCTTTCTCTCTTTGACCACACTCTCTCTCTCTCTCTTTCTCTAGTACGGTCTGATCACCCCTCTCTCGTTCCTGTTGCTAATTTCTTCTATGTTCAGTTCGAGTCTCATATATTAAAGATAATGGCGATTTGAGCTCGATCAACGACTAACTCAGTTTGCTCAATATTGATGATTTGAGCTAAATCAGTAAAAACGAAGCATCAATTCAAGTTTTTGAGCTCAATCCCTAAATCAGGTTAGAAGAAACTAGGTCAGTTTATCTCAATTTCTTGACTTATTGGGATTTTTTTTTTTCATTTTCATTTTCAATTTTAATCGATATATCCAAATGCCATGGTATTTTGTGTGCATTTTTCTGAGTTTGCATGATGTTGAAACTCGATAATTCTTGGTCAATTGGTGTTAATCTTCGATTGATAATCAAGATATTTATTTTTTATTTGTGTTAAATTGAGGTTCGTTTGTGTTAATTTTCTTTTTAGCTAATCAGTTTACTTAATAGACCTCACCTTTTATACGTTTATTCTGTTAAAATATTTTGTAATATTCTAAGTTAAGCTATTTGGTTAATTCTTTAGTTGTATGATCTGATTATTTAAAAAAATAGACTAAATTTTAGAAGTAATCCTGTATAGGTTTAGAAAGAATTGAGAATCTAGGGAGTCACAATTATGTAAAATACTGGTTATTAGATAATAGAAGAAACTATTGGTCCAAATTATTAAATGAAAGTGACAATTTTCGCAACTTAAATGAGGTGAGCGAATAAGATGATTCTTTGGACCAAAAACAAAGTGTAGCAATAATTTGGAAAACTAAATCATACTTGTATGATTATGAATCAAACGAAATAAAAAAAAATAATGCTATATATGCTACAGAATAATTAATTTAGGTTTAATCATGGTCCATAAACATTGTGGTCGGACTTAAGCACATCAACTAATGATGCTTATTATATCAGGTTGTAAAATTTAAATTTGTAATTATATATAGTTATATGTGTGTCACCGTATGTGTATCTCTGGCTCTTCTTTACTTTTCATTGAAGCTTTCTTGTTTGGTGATTGTTATAATGGACCAATATAGTTATATATTTGTAGACAAAATAGACTCATATTTTGAAGCTATGAGATAAAGCATAGCTTGCCTCTGTATTAATTTATTGGTTATTGCTTTTTGCAAGTTACACGCATTTGAAAAACCCGACTGAGATGCTTAGTTTTTAGCTGATCTTCTGATTGCACTACATTTGTAGCTATATATTTGGATTCATTGAAATTAATAATAGAAATGTATTTTTTTCGCATTTATATTTCGTGAGATATTGTTGAAAAATCTCTTCTTATGTGCTATTTGTTTCTGCTACACATTCTTGGTAGATACTTTAAGCAATCTGCCAAAGCTATGCCTGCCCTATTTTCAATTTTCATATAGCATAAAATTGAAAGCTAATGTGTGTGTATGTGTGAATGAGGTTATATTTCATTTACTTTAACATTATTCACCAAGTGTTTGTGTAATTGTTTTAGAGAACATTCATATTGACTAAGGCATATAAATAACACAGACATTATGGGCAGTGAAGTTTTTCTCAATATACTCCTTTCTGAGCGCTTTCCGAAAGTTTCAGCTAGCCAACGTCACCTTGGTGCTCTTGGTACTCCTTTCTCTCTCTCTATATGTGTGTGTGTCTAAAAGCTAAGCCAAGCTTATCTACAAGCATAAGCTAAAAGGTGCACAAGCTAAAATTTTTTTTAGCTTAAACATTCCTTATTTACTCTTCCTAGATCAAATATTTGCTATCATGACCAATGATCTCTTAATGAGTTTGTCTCAGTTTTTTTTTTTATTTATATAACCTTTGTTATTTATCTGAAATATTTATGTTCCACATGATGGGAACTTTGTGCAGAAATTGAATTTGTTCATATTTTTCTTGATCATCACAGACTTAATTCCAACAATTAGAGAGACTGATTTCATTGGAGATAGAACTCATCTTTGCAGTTCTGATATTAGCTTGCTTGTGTCCTTTTGTCTTGTCCTATTTTCAAGGTATTTGATATGACTTATTACTAAGATTGCTTGTGGGCTACTAAACTAGGCGTATACTCATTACAATGTCATATATCGTTAGGATACACCTATGGTAAAATAATTAATGATTTGTGATTTATTTAGTTCCATTTTATCCCATATTTTGCAAACAAAGAGAATTACATGTACATTATATGTATTTGGAGTTGTATACTTGGATATTTTTGGTGTTTGATGTCAATGGTATATTCTGTATTTGCAGTCAGCTAGATTCAAATGATTTCAGTGGTCAAATTCTTGAGAAATTATTTTAAGTCATGAAGTACAAGTAAGAACAACAACTTATGTTATGATTTTCTACCCCTTTTTATTTATTTATCAGCATATTCTTTATTTTGTCTATTTTTTTGTAGTATCTCTGGAAACCACTTGAATTGTGGCGTAAATTTCCCTCACCCTTATGCAATTGATATTGATGAATCAGGTTATTGGGTCAGATTAGTTGTCTGAGTTTCAATTGTCCAATTTACCCTCAATTTATTGAGCTACCTACTAAGATCTTATAACTATTCAGAGGCAATTAACATAAGTCAAGTACTACAACTATAGTTAGAATGGTGGGAAGATTAATTTTCATTCTCTTCATTGGATTCTTGCTCTATTTTGTATGCAAGAATAGAAGAAAAGGCTACAAGCGGGAAGTGAATTAGTTTAGTGTTGCTTATCAATTACGAGGTATTTAGTCATTAATGTCAATATTTTTTCCTTGATTTATATGTATGTCTTTATACAACAACTATAATTTACTAATTTTGTCGGTGCTACAGGTTTTGTGTTGCTTTCAATTGATTTATATACTAAAGTGGGAACATGATTAAATGGGTCTCTCTCTATCTCTCAGTTTAATTTCTGCAAAACTTAAGTATTACCTATTAATTACGAGATATTCAATCATTAATCTGAATATTTGTTCCCTAATTTATGTGTGTCTTTATACAACAACTATGATTTACTAATTTTGAATATAGATAAAACCTAGGGAGCCAGTATTGGATTGGCCTACTAGAAAACAAGTGGCTTTGGGCACATCCCGGGGTTTAGAGTACTTATATGAACATTACAATCCCAAGATAATTTATCCAGATATTAAGGCTGCTAATATATTAGTTAATGAATAATTTAAAGTAGTTGTTGCCGACTTTAGCTTGGCGAAATTGGTGGACGCTAGAAAGACTAATGTGACAAATCAAGTTTGTAGGACAATGAGCTACATAGCAACTGAATACTTGTCCACTAAGTCATCAGAAAGAAATGGTAGAGCTTGTAACAGGCCAATGGAGGATTGATATTTCGCACTTGGAAGAAGAAGATGATATTTTATTACTTGACCATGTAATTGCCATCTTTAAATTTGCATTTAATTCATACTACTTATTGTGGAGACCTTTTTGAAAGGGGAGAAAACAATACAGAATTGCATCAATCTTTGTTATTTGAGATGTCATGTTGCTTATTGTGGAGACCTTTTTGAGAGCGGGAAAACAATACAGAATTGTATCAATCTTTGCTATTTGAGATGTCAACTTTATTATAAATTCTGCATATTGAATGTTGGAGCGAATATAACACAACAAAAATGTTATTATTTTTATTAGATAACATTAAAAATTGTTATGAAATAAGCATTTAATAACATAAATAAGTATTATCATAGGGTTTATATTTTTAACGACACATGTAAAATGTTATAAATTATTTTACATAACACTAAAAAATTATTATAAAATAGAATTTTTTATAATAACAAAAAGGTGTCATTGAAGGATTTGTAACTTTCATCACACATTTATATTATAATTATCCTAAAATATCATTATTTATAATCTATAGCACTAAAAAATGTTATAAAAAAGATTTTTTACAATATCAAAAATAATATTATGAAAAATTTGGATTTTTAATAACATGAGCTGACGTAACATTTTTTAAAACATTATGAATCATCTATGATAGCATTTTTTGGTTATTATTAAAGGTGTTTTTCTTGTAGCGAGGCCTCCTGCAAAAATGAAACTTGGCAGCTTAACTAAAGTTCCTCATGATTATGGCTAGTGGTCGGTCTAAGCTTGAGAGAGGTTATAAGGCATCTTCGTAGTCACCTGAACTTATTATTCCTAGTCATCACAGTTGAGCTATAGCTTCTAACATAGATGTATCCAAAAACAGGCACCCACGAATCTAGTCAGTTAATCTTTAGTAAAGCTTGTCTTAGATTTCTTACTAGATCCTTCACTTTCATGCTGTACTCAACGTCCATCTACATGAAAAATAAAAAATAAAAAATTGTGACGAATGTTTGATTAAAATCAGACAAATAGAATACCCTTTTAAAAGACCAAATAATAGGAATCCAAATGTAATTCCTTGTAATATTTAATTTGAGTATCAAAACCTTTTTAATCATATATATATATATATATATTCAATTATTAGGATATATAATCTAATAAAGAAAAAAAAAACCATTATGAATTTAAAAGGTATTGACAATACATATACCTGAGCAACAATAGTAATATGATTAGTAGATCCGCCAAATGGCAAGATGCTGCTACTGACAATTGTGAGGTGAAGCTTCTCTATTTGGTTGAGTACATTAGTCAAACACCCTTTGTGTTTCTCGCAGTGGATTCTTATCAGAACGTCCTTGCCCGAAACCCTGGCTTCGATTTCGGAAAGTGGCTGGTCGGAGTTGCTATCGAAGTTCTCGTCGTCGGAGGAGGTTTCGTCGTCGCCAGAGAGCTGAGATCTCTTCACGAAAACGACTGATTCCACGGTCTTCTTAGCTGCCTGTTCCTCAAGCGTGTTCAGCTGTTCTTTAAGATTTTTTATGTGCTTGATTGCATCTCCAAGGACAGAAGCCTTGTCCATCTGTTCATAAATCAATATCAATTTACATCATAATACTTAAGAATTAAGTTTTGATTGGTCTTTTATCATAAACATAGTGACATTGATTTTATCTATGTATTTATATGCATGTTAGCTAATTAATTCATCTGTGAACTTAAAAACTGATAAGTTATAAGATGACTATTATGATTATCACAAATGAATTTTGTTGCAGTACGTATTAATTCCTGCCATCAAGAAAATCAACTCATTGAAACAAGTGCTACCGAGTATAAATATTTTCTTTCACTTGGATCGATAGAAAAGTGCCACTGGTCACTAGCATGATCTAATTTAATAATTAAAATCTAGTTAGTATATATCTACACTATTTCATATAATAAACTCTTCTTGCATTAAAAGGCTGCAACTTAGTGAAAACTAATTATTTTGGTAAGCCCGAATCTAGTGCTAGATCTAATATTTTTATGCGAGGTGGGTTCACAATTAATATATCAGGTTATTCAGAACACAGAAAATAAAAAATAAAAAAACACACAAATAAGTAACACAGAAAATTAAACATTTAAAAATACATGTGTATATTCATAGTTAACTAAATGAACTGGTAATAATAGTACCTTCTTTAGACCCGGAACAACAGCTGAAAGAGCTATAAACCGTTGACTGAGCGTCTCTCGGCGCTTTCTTTCAGCTATAACATGATCTTGAGCATGTAACGGAGACCTACTCATCGAACCAACAGCCCTCTTCACCCCTTGTCCATAATTTGGTGAGCAAATCTGGGCTTCACAGGAGGACTGAAAAACCATATTACATCCATTCATTCCGGGCTCGTCTTTTGGCTTCATAATAACACTACCCTCTAGATTGTTATAGTGCTTGTTATCGGGAGTGGCTGCGGCCGAGCTTGCGTACTTCTCGAACGAAATCAACTGTGAAGAGGAAGCCGAGAGCGAACCCTTTGCGCTCATCTGATTATTATTATTGGTAGTGCAAGAATTCCAACTGTTGGTCTTGAGCTGTTTGGCTGGCCTTTCAAATTCGGTTTGAGGAGGTTCTAAGGCTGTGTTATTACTACTTAGGTTTTGTGCATTTTCGGGGACGAAATTCGGGTTATAAGACGAGTAGCTTTCGGAAGAAAATGACTGGAAATTAAGGTCATCAAGCGAGTAGTCCACTTGATATTGGTGGAAAAGATTAGTGGGATCTTCCATTTCCTATAAAATGAATTAAACCATAAACAATCGAATGTTAAATTTTTATACACGATACTCAAATTTATATTATCATGATAAAGAATTTGGTTATGAAAATTATGTTCTAGTAATAAAGGTACATTTATGGATATTAACGAATTAATTCAATGTACAACATAAAATTAATTTAGTGTTACCAGTTCAGATATCCATTTGGCTGATGAGATTTCCATCTAGCTTTTTCTTGCTTTGTTTCTGGGACTCTCGCTGGAAAGGATTAAACAAAAGGAACCAGATCTTGAATGTGAAGGTATAAGGCTGCACAAATTAATGAAAAAAAAGATAAAGTAAACAAGAAAATTTCAGTTACATGTACAATCTCAAAAAAGAAGAAAAAACCCAGATAGTATTTTTCATCGTAAAATCCCAAAATAAGTAAATTTAAAAAAAGAAAGAAAAGAAAATAAAGGAAAACAATAAATTAAAATCATAAAGACCTTAAGAAAAAAAAAACAATCATATTAGAAGAACCAGAAGCGGAAGAGTGCCTGGTATAGTACCTCTTGAGAAACTAAGAAGACTCGGATTAATTTTTCTGTCCAATTTGTCAGACGAAAGAATTATTGGTAGTCTATTATATATAGGTTCACCGACGCAAATTAAATAAGGGAAGATTGAGCCGTACGCGCTGGTCCTCACACGGGTGCAATTCACGTCACATGTGTGAATAATATTGTAATCTGTTTTTGTTGGCGGTCACTGTTCATATGGAGACAGAGGCTCTCTCATGTCAAATTCTGACTCTTATCTCTTTTGGAGCAATTATTAAATATTGCCACCTAATTAAGAAAGTAAATGCTAATGTAATGGGTCAGACCTTTCCCATTAATACCCGTTTTGTTGGAGTAGTTTTTTAAGAAGCTTGCTTAATTTTTTCAGCGTTACGCCGTACGAACTATGTTCGCAATATGTTATACATTAATTTATAATGTCAAATAAATTCAAAGGAAGAAAAATAAAAAACACTTGAAGATTTTTTTTTGTCAACTCTGTTAATATATTTCCATGTCTTATCCGAAATTTTTTTAACATTTTAGTTTGTCTCAATCTTGAACCAGAAAATATTCTATTCATACTTCACTCATGATTAATTATTAAAATTTAAAAATATTTTTCTAATTAATAAGTTCACCATACATGTTTTTCTTTATCCTTCTAAACTTGATTAATTTGTGTTTGCATGTGATTAATGCTACTTTTTGTTATAATTAACGTTAACATTTACGACAGCAAAAATAAAAATCTAAATAAAAGAAAAAATAACTTGTTAATTATCCGTCTAATTCTGACTTGTAACCAACGGAATTTGTAATTAGCAGCTATCCGTTGTTTAGAGGTACTACCAAAACAATTATTTTTAGTGCAACATAAGTCACCCTTGATGGAAGGATCATTTAGGCTAGTTGTGGCTAGGCCCATCGATCTTATATCAAGTTAATATTAAGCCTGTTTTCAAAATAAAAAAACAAAAAATTAATATTAAGCCTACTAACTGTTCAAATATGAGACTTATTTTTTGCTTTAAAATTAACAATTTTGCATTACCTGAAACCATAGTTGGGTGGAATGAAAAGGAGGGAGAAAAACACTTGTACAGATGATATGTATATTATAAAATATTTATATGTATATAGGGCATCAATCCAATAGGTGTATTTTTTAGGTATTATTTTGTCTAATAAAAATTTATCACGTATTTTTTTATATTAAAAAATAAAAAATATATTAAATAATGTGTATTTTTTTTTTTTCAAACTACATAAAATATATTAGTGGTTAGATAATTGATTCAACAACTTTAAAAAAAATTATATAAATAGATAAATAAAAAAAAATACCTGGCCCATATATATGTATATGAAGATATAGCAATATTTGGGACAGTAGTTTCGAGTCACTTTCCGTTTAGCAAAAGCTCTCTTAATTATGCTCAGATTTGTATAAGAGCATACAACGTTATGTATACCACAGGGTGGAGTTCATCTTGTTTAATATAAAAAGAAAAAAGAAAAGAAGAAAGGGATGGATCGAATTCATCATGATATACAAAGCAATATTACGCGTTGCTCACTTGCTTGTATATCTAGCTAAACAACATAAATCACGTACCATATTTTCTAGGCACGTCTTTTAAACATAACAAATAGTACTAAACGTTATAATTATATTACAATTGCAATATCGTTTATCATAACGTGAATGGAGACTATCATCCACTAGACATTCTTAATTAAGTTCGGTTATGGCTACAAACGATCTTCATAAAAAAGAAAGAGAGGGATACAATCATAATTTTACTACTAAAAATTAGGATAATATCACATAAGTCCCGAACTTTTTTCAATATATCATTTAGATCCCCATATTTTTATTTTTCTAACATTTGAATCCTTAAATTATTGCTTTTAGTCATACGGTAGTCCTTTTGTGTATTTCCGTTAAATTGGTATTAAAAATAGCACGTGTAGAGCACATGATATTCTTTGGCACTCTCCATCTTCTCTATGAGATGAAACAATGAGGAAAACTTGGGTTTATAGTTTCCCCAAATTCAAAGAGCAAAGGGTCGAGTGGGTTGGTTGGCTTCCATCTAAAATTGGCGTTTAAGATTTACACATATGGCCTTCCATGTTGTGAATCGGTCTGCTTTTAAAGCTGAAATTGGTAGCCCTTTTTTTTTTTTCCTAGTAAAATCACTGAGATTTTCGTTAGTGAGATTTTCGTTAGTGTGGTAGTATAAATATTACCAATAAATGAAAAGTGTTTTTAACTTTTAAGAAGCTTAGTAGGGAAATTTGTGGCCGATTCTATATGGCCCATCTCCGGAAGATGACTACTCGAACCTTGTGGACTGGTCTTCACAAAAATTCATCCCCGACTTGTGTTTATTATCTATGGAGTGTAACAAATTGCAAGGTAAATACCAATATATATATATACAAGATTGTTAATTTAGCAGCTATTCTTTTTTTTTTAATCTATTTCTAGTATATAAAAAGATTATATTATTAATATTATTTTTTATTTTTTAATATAAAAAAATATAATTTTTATGTGAAAATGATATTTACATATACATAAAAAAAAATTAGTATTGAGGCCCTTTATATATATTGATGCCTTTATTAATTTGGGAATTCAAACGCTAAAAAACAAATTGGGGGACCTAAGCACTAGGTTGGGAAAAGTTTGAGGAGCTAGGTGATATAAGACTCTGCAAACGCGGGAGCATTATTAAGTTATAGTGCTGGCTCGGAGGGCAAGAGTGACAAAACCCCACCTTCCCACTTGGATGAATAAAGAAAATTGAAAAATAAAGGCGTTCCCACTTTATTTATTTATTTATATTTATTATTCTTTTTTATTTTCTTCTTTTTTTTTTTTTTTTTTTTTAAAGTGTCGCTTGAAATTAGGCATGTGGATAGTTAAGAAATGGAGTCGAAGGTTGCAAACTTAATTACAACGGCCACATTTTGCGTGAAGCTCTACTTGGACTAGGTGTACGAGAATAAGATGGTCAAATATGATTCTACTTTATTCACACCCAAAAAATTTATTCATCATCATCATCCCAACTTCACGTGGTATAAACCTCCAATTTTAACACGCGGCTAAATTAGATAAAATATAGCCAAGTATGGTTAACTTTAGTGGAAAATGACATTTATCTGTAATAAGATATTAAAAGTTGTAAATTTGATATATATATATATAGAAAATATAATTGCTTACGTACTCCAAATTAATATGAACAAATAGGATAGAATATATAGCCAATTAGATATACATTCGAAACAAAATCTTGAAAAACAATCCTCCACTATGTCTTGTTCGTTAATGATTAATTGAATACTTACTGAAACTGAGAAATATTTCAAAGGGGAACGAGATTGACTTCGACTATAGTCTCACAAAGCTATAATTCACATGCCCTTGAACATGTGGAGATTTTTTTTTATTTAAAAAAAAAGGGGGAAATATTTCGGCATTTCACTTTTAGTGGACGTGTCGCAATTCAACCCTCCTGTTTACTTTTTGACTTCCCATTATTAACTCTTTGTTAATTTGGTTTGAGGCCGGGATTTCTGGAGGAAAGAGATCCTGGGATTGGAAGAAAATTGGGGAGCGAGGAACAAATTCAGCTTTTTGTTTGGCAGAGGGAGGATTCACGGTAGGAAATAGGTGGTTATCGTTACGACATTTATCATCGCTGAAGTCTAAAAAATTGTTGGTATACATTTATAGCAACAACAAAGTTAGGAAATCCGTTGTCTTTATAACGAAAAGATTTTCTTTATTGGGTTGGTATTAGAGTGCTATAGAGCAATAGAAATAATATTTTTAAAAGTTATAATAACGACAGTTGTTGTCGTTATAAGTAAATTTTTCGTTGTTTGTCATTGCTATAGGTATTTTAATATTTTTTAAATAATTTTAAAAAAAAAATTATTAAAGTTAGAATTAGAAATAAAATTATTGAATCATATTAGAATTAAAATATATAATTAAATTAATAAAATTAAAATTAAATTTAAGCATAATAGAAATACAATTAAAAAATATTTAATATAAATAAAAATTCAAAAAACCACATAAAATAAATATCTAATAAAAGTATCCAACACATAGAAATACTAATAAAAAAAACTATATTGGCTCTCCAATTGAGTCTCGTCATTGTTTTCACTTTCTTCAAGCTCAAGAGTTGAAGGAGATATTAAGATCAGAACCTTGGAGGCAGCGTAGTTGGCGAGGGCATAGGAGGAATATTTGAAGCACTAAGCAGTCGAATGTTCATCTGGAATCTCAAAACTAGTGTGGACAATGCACTTTGCATGTAGTGCATTTATTCAGCATAGTACCACATCTCTTAATCACATTGTGCCATGAGAATTGCTTCACACTCATTGGCTTTAGCCAAATATTTCTACGTTTAAATGAAAAAATTCCTCACCTCTACATCGGGCACAACTGGCTCTTGTTGTAGAAAAGTTATTATAGAAGAGGTATTAACAACTCCTTTGAGTTTCCGACTGACTCCTATCCTGAAGCCTTTTTTAAGAGCAACCATCTTGTCTGCAATCGTTGGCTCATCAGTATGAGGCGATGCCCCAATTGCCGAAGAACCTAAGGCAGATGAAGATGCTTAAGACTGTATGTGAATGGTGTGAATCTCAACTACTTTGATAATCAATCAACACAATAATTAAAAAGTTACTACATAATTCTGTTCTGATAGTTTTATGCGATCGACTGTAATTCTTCCGTTTCAGAATTCTCCTATGCATTTAATTATATTAGTAAATAAACAAAATCAATAATAATATTTAAAAATAAATAGCAATATAAAAAGATTATCATATTATATAGTCTGACAATAGTGGACTTAGGCCCCTGCCTACTAACAAATTTTTGCTATACCCTATTAGCAGCATTCTTTTTAGACATGGTCTGCCATTTCCATTTCAAATTCCATAGTTAAGTATAAAATAATTACAAAATTAGTGTAGTAAAAAAGTTATTAAATAAAGTACTAACCTTATACTCCGCAAAGTTGAAAAAAATTCATACACTTATTCCAAATTTCTTGAGTTATATTGGAAGGAATAGAATCACGAGCACGAAGAAGATCAAGATTGACCTCATCCCTCCATTGAGCTTGAAGTACTCGTTCGTTGAGGCTATTTTTCCAATTTTTATAGACGTGCGGCCAATGTCTTTTGATACCAGAGATAACTCACTCTCTTGGACATCCTTATACTCGAACTATCTATACAACCAAAAAACCAAGTAATTAACAAAAAGTATTTCAATAAACTACAAAGATATAATAATAAACCAAAAATTCTTACTTTGACACTATGATCTATATGTGTCCTTTTGTACAGTATGAACCTTTGCCCAACTCATATGAAAAAATTTTGTATGCTTCCTGACGTATACCTAATAACCCGAGAAAAATACTTCTAGCTGGTACCAACAGGTCACCATATCAATTCTTAGGGAACTCATGGAGAGGACTATATGTTATCAAAATTCGAGCACAAAATTTTTTTTTAGGAGCATAGTTATTTTAATTATGACCAGATTATATCATTCAAGACTAACTTTATTAGAGGAATATCAGCCAAGATTTTTAGTCATAAATATTATAATCGTAAGTAAAAGAATTGCTTTAGAAGGTTAAAATGTTGTTGTTATTATTATCTTTTACGAAATGTGAAGTTTGAATTGATTTTTATTCTTAAAATAAAAGGTTAAAGT
>JXTB01000272.1:416410-469238 GCA_002914805.1 Parasponia andersonii | reverse complement strand
GGTGAAAACGATGGGGGCAGCAGGTGTGCAGCTTTCTCCCGACATCAAGTGGTTGACGGAGTGGCCCATCTCCCTCAAGCGCTTCGCCCTATCCTAGGCTCTTTTGAGGCATCTTTCTTTTTCCTCTTGATAATGGGTCGGCTCTGGCCTGCCCACAATGGTCGGCACTATCCTCAGGGTCTGCTCTCCTGACCCAGAGGCTTGGGCCTGCTTCCCTTTCTTAGTCCTGGCGATGTCTTGCAGCGGCTGGGCTCCGTCGATTTTCACGTACTGCTTCAACCTGCCAGCGTGGATCGCCAACATGAGCTGAGCATAAAGGTTGCAGCAGCAGACGGTGTCATGCCCGAAGTCTTTATGGAACTGGCAGTACCTGTTCTTGTTCTTCATATGTTCAGGGACGCCAGATTTGGGTGGGTCTTTGAAAATGCCCCTTTCCTTATTTCAGAGGTATATCACGTCGATCGGCGTGTTGAGCTCATACTTAGGAAGAGGGTCACGGGTCGTCTTCCTCCTCTTACTTCCCTCTAGACCGTCTCGGACGGGGACTTCCTGCTTAGGAGCCGGCCCCTGGCCCGGTGAGGGCCTCTTCACCCCTTGCGTGGCCGGGGGTTGGACTGGTGTCATTGTTATTGTGGCAGAGGTCTTGGGCGCCTTTTGGTGGCTTTCCAGCACCCTGAATACCCCTTCCGTCTTTGTCTGGACGTCCGCCATATTGTACGAAAGATTTAGAAGGAGGTGGTCTGATAGCATTGATCCTGGTTGCAGGCTCTGGACGAACGAGCCTGCAGCTTGGACCGAATCGGCGTTATGGACCAGTGACATTACCTCGAGGAAATGTGAGAGGTACTCCCGTGGGGATTCATCTGTGGCCTGCTCCAAACGGTCTAGGTCTCGCATGGTTTTTTGTTGTCTTCGGACACCTGCGTACTGTTTCAGGAAAAGTTTGCAGAAGTCTTCGAACCCGTTTATAGACTTTTCCGGGAGCTGCCTGAACTATAGCAGGGATGGTCCCGCAAGGGTCATAGAGAAGACTTTGCAGGTCACGGCCTCGTCCCTGGTCTCCAAAGCCATCTTCTGCTGGAAGTGGTATATGTGGTCGAGGGGGTCGATTTTCCCCTCGAATGGCCTGAAGGTCGAGGTCATGAAATCCGTTGGTCTGGGTTACATTTGGATCCAGTCAGCGAAGGCCGTCCGGTTGATGCCTCGCACAGTTTGTTCTGCCAGATCATCAGGGGTCTGGCTGTGATGGTTGCCGAGTTTCTTACCCAACTCTGCCATCATCTCTTACTTCCAGTCGGGGGGCGTACCCCCAGGGCTTTCATGGTGTCTTCCGCCCATTGCTCGCCTAGTTTGGAAAGGTCTCGACTAGCTTTGCCGTGCCCCCTGCATTCGTGACCTGGATAGGGCGAGAGCTTCTCCCCGCGGTTGGCTTCCGAACTCTTGTTGGACTTCTTCGTCGAAATCTTCCCTCCGCTGGGTCCTATCCTCACTCGCCAGCAACTCTTCGAGGCGAGCGTTATCTCTGCGTACCTCTGCGACCTTGTCCCTCAAACCCAGGATGGCTTCATGGGCCATGTCTGCCTTCCGGTATGCTTCCGCAAGGGCGGCGAGCATCTGATCCAGCTTCTGCTCCAGATCCGGTCGCGCTTCTCGGGAGCTCCCTTCGGCATCGGGACGTGTGCTCCTAGTTGTCATCCTTGAGAGTGCCATCAGATGTTGTATGGCTTTTTGTACGTGGAGAGCGCGATCGTGAGGCTCCTACTCTTTTTCTCACGCTCAACCGTTTTTCCCACAGACGGCGCCAAACTGTTGGAGCGGTTTCTCACTAGCCATCCACGTGTCTCGAACTACTGATGCTGTATTCTCTAACTGTCCACATGCCCTTGCTATCCCAAAGTACTCTGAACTCTAAGCAAGATCGGAGAGGCGGGGGTAGCTACCTGCAAAGACTTTTCGATGCTTAAGTCAGTGGTTTATCTTTGATACAGGGTAGCAAGGGAATATTTTAGTATGAATATATATATGTTTCTTGTTCACAGACTTTTCTATATATTTCTATTTTTTAAGCATACATGCCCCTCTCGGGAACGCATGGCTCTTATATATGCAGTCCTGAGATTGTGAACTATACAGGTCTCAATCTCAGGATTGAGTACCTTTCTCTTCAAAATCTTTTTCAGCAGTCACGGGCCGAGATTTCTGCGATATCCCATGTGTTGCCGCGGCCTGATTTCCGCTGCCTCCTACGGCTTCAATCTATCAGGGGTAAGATTTGGATAAATTGTCGTTCTGTCAGGACGGATTGTCCCTTGCGTACTCCTACCTAGGATCGCATTAAATGCTCTGTCTGGGTCTGGAGCCGTGAGTTGCTTTCCATTGTATTCAATCGGAAGACCTTTAGGGCTTCTGACCCTCCCAACTGTCGAGGTAAGGGCCACTGTACTCAGGTGACAGACCCTTGGGACTTCCGACCCCCAGCTGTCGAGGTTGGGGCCAGACTGGGCTAGACTGTCCAGTGTCAGTAATGGGCTCGGCCCTAATTTCGGACGGCCCAATGGCCGATTGTGAGATCACGTGCGACCCGCGTGGCCTTCCACGTGACGGATAGTTTGGGAACGGGTCCCACAAATACTGCAGCTTAGAGATGTGCGCCTATTAATTACAAACAGCTTGTTGCTTCAACTTATATATAAATATATATATATATATATATATATATATATATATATATATTTTAAGTGGAAAGACTGTTTCACTTTATTCATAATAAGAGAGATCAGATAGTACAACACTTGAGATACACGTAGGAATCTNCGCGGTTGGCTTCCGAACTCTTGTTGGACTTCTTCGTCGAAATCTTCCCTCCGCTGGGTCCTATCCTCACTCGCCAGCAACTCTTCGAGGCGAGCGTTATCTCTGCGTACCTCTGCGACCTTGTCCCTCAAACCCAGGATGGCTTCATGGGCCATGTCTGCCTTCCGGTATGCTTCCGCAAGGGCGGCGAGCATCTGATCCAGCTTCTGCTCCAGATCCGGTCGCGCTTCTCGGGAGCTCCCTTCGGCATCGGGACGTGTGCTCCTAGTTGTCATCCTTGAGAGTGCCATCAGATGTTGTATGGCTTTTTGTACGTGGAGAGCGCGATCGTGAGGCTCCTACTCTTTTTCTCACGCTCAACCGTTTTTCCCACAGACGGCGCCAAACTGTTGGAGCGGTTTCTCACTAGCCATCCACGTGTCTCGAACTACTGATGCTGTATTCTCTAACTGTCCACATGCCCTTGCTATCCCAAAGTACTCTGAACTCTAAGCAAGATCGGAGAGGCGGGGGTAGCTACCTGCAAAGACTTTTCGATGCTTAAGTCAGTGGTTTATCTTTGATACAGGGTAGCAAGGGAATATTTTAGTATGAATATATATATGTTTCTTGTTCACAGACTTTTCTATATATTTCTATTTTTTAAGCATACATGCCCCTCTCGGGAACGCATGGCTCTTATATATGCAGTCCTGAGATTGTGAACTATACAGGTCTCAATCTCAGGATTGAGTACCTTTCTCTTCAAAATCTTTTTCAGCAGTCACGGGCCGAGATTTCTGCGATATCCCATGTGTTGCCGCGGCCTGATTTCCGCTGCCTCCTACGGCTTCAATCTATCAGGGGTAAGATTTGGATAAATTGTCGTTCTGTCAGGACGGATTGTCCCTTGCGTACTCCTACCTAGGATCGCATTAAATGCTCTGTCTGGGTCTGGAGCCGTGAGTTGCTTTCCATTGTATTCAATCGGAAGACCTTTAGGGCTTCTGACCCTCCCAACTGTCGAGGTAAGGGCCACTGTACTCAGGTGACAGACCCTTGGGACTTCCGACCCCCAGCTGTCGAGGTTGGGGCCAGACTGGGCTAGACTGTCCAGTGTCAGTAATGGGCTCGGCCCTAATTTCGGACGGCCCAATGGCCGATTGTGAGATCACGTGCGACCCGCGTGGCCTTCCACGTGACGGATAGTTTGGGAACGGGTCCCACAAATACTGCAGCTTAGAGATGTGCGCCTATTAATTACAAACAGCTTGTTGCTTCAACTTATATATAAATATATATATATATATATATATATATATATATATATATATTTTAAGTGGAAAGACTGTTTCACTTTATTCATAATAAGAGAGATCAGATAGTACAACACTTGAGATACACGTAGGAATCTCATTTGCCCACAAAGCACTAGAATGAACATTTAAAGCATAATTAGCAAGAGCCCCGAACGAGGGACATAGGAACAGCAAACATCTTCAAGCTGAGAAAGGAAAACACTAATAATTTCATTGATAATCGGACTCTCAAGAGCGAGGGGTGATTTTTTTTTTTTTTTAATGGCAGAAACCACGTTCTGTGCATCTGTTTCAGCCTTCTCCAAGACCAAGTTTAAGCGGAGAATCAGTTTCAAGCCTCCCTGAACACGGCGCATTCTGCTAAAAATGCTGTAGGGGAAACTGGAAAACGTTTTGCCATTGCTACTATAACACCCCCCGGATGATCCCGAATGATGATACCAACTCCGAAACAATCACTGCTCCGTGGGATAGCCACGTCAACGTTCATTTTAAATTTTCCGACAGGTGGGGGGGACCATTTGAAAGTTTGCTGAGGATGCTTTTCTAGAGGAAGCTTTGAGCAATGGAGGCTCTTGAACTTGTTGATCCAGCGTTCGGCATCTTCAAGGATGAGAGGTGGAGGTTTGCTCTCTCTCTCCCATGAACGAATCATCCATATAAAGATACACCAAGTCTCGAAATCGGACTTTGAGAGATTTTTCGCCAAATAAATTAGTAACTCGCTTAAGTCATGGGCATGTAAGTTAAACGTCTCCTCCCAAAATAAGCTGAGCTCCCAGCATACACGAGAGAAACTACATGAAATAAGAGTATGATAAGTAGTTTCTTTTTCTTCTTGACATCGAGGACAGACTGCTGAACATGGTACTCCACGGCATGTTAGGTTTCCCATGGTGGGTATGATATTCTGGAAAGCCTTCTAAACAAAAATGTAAATTTTATTTAGGATTTCCAGGTTCTATAAAAATAGCCACCACTTCCTCATGCTTCGTGGGTTTGAAGGTTCTGCAGTATCTCTGGCTCTCTGTATCTCGAATGGACAGAGTAGACTCCATTGGATTTGAAATACCAAACTCTTTTCCCCTTCCTTTGAGAGAAGCCTAGTGCGATTGTCAGCACAATTTGAGTATCGCATGACCAGAAAACTTCCTTGATTTTGGCCTCGTTCCATAAACCCGGTTCTGCTATCAAATCAGCGACACGTAAATCAGCTGTGAAGGGACTAGGGATGGTGATTGGTTTCTGAAAGCTTTTATTAATCTGCCTGAACGAACCTTCCAGCGAAGGCCCAGAGAAAGAGCCTCACGGTCCCATAAGATGCTCTGCCATATTACACTAGAATTACCACCTTTCTGAGCTTCCATGAAGTCTTTTCCCCGAAATTACTTCGGCTAGCTAGTGAATCTGAGTTGTTGATTAGGTTCCAAGCTTGTTTCACTAGAAGAGTTTGTTGAAAACTGTGAAGTCCTTCCCCATAACCCTATTTTAGATAGCTTTAACGGTTTCCTGTTTATTTCTTCCTAAGAAGGCAGAAAGACCTAAATATTTGTCATATGGATGGGCCATATTAAGGCCCAAAATCTCTTGGATTGAGTGACGAAGATCCTCATGGACTTTTGGACCGAAGGAGAGAGCCGATTTCTGAAAATCAATTGACTTGCCCGACGCTAAAATAAAACAGGAATATAGCAGTTACATTTATCGTCGTATTAACTTTTATAGTCGCCGTTTAGAAATAAAGCAGCAACAATAATTTGTTTTAGAATCGCCACTAAAGATTCGCTAGTATAGATCTCTTAAAATGACGACAATCGTTATCCCTATATTAGATAAATGATGTCAAAATGAACCTTAGATAGACAGGATCAGATGCAGACATGCTGACATCTGATACTAGCGATGACAAAATCCTTTATATATGTGCTATCTGTTCTACCTGAGTCTCTATTGATCGCTGTTGTTGAGCGATCGTCTCTTGAGTGGCCGCCTCTCGTTGTTGGGCTGTCGTCATATTTTGCTAATTTTCATGTACGTATCGTTGGACATCCTTAGGTACTGGCAGTGGAAAATCTGGTATGACAGATCTAGTACTAGAAGCAGACTTACTCAACTTACGTCCGATATCTCTTCCAAGTCTACAACGTGTATCGAGAACCTCATTCGCAAGATGAGCATCAATGATAAAAGCGGATGAGCTCGAACTAAATTGGAATATGCTTGAGACTAAGTGTTATGAATATTAAGCATCTTATTCTATAAAAAAAATTTAAATTAGTATATACAGAAAAAAAAAATAGAGATTTAGTTTTAAAAAATTAATTAATGACATGCGTAATTGGCCTCAAATTATGCACTTGACCATCTAGTACACTTAGTGAAATAACAATCTTTGAAACTCTCAGCAACAGGTTGAAGCTCACCAGTAGTAAGATTACACTGTAAAAATATTTAAAGAGATATAATTTATTATTAAAAATTAATATTTTATAAACAAAAAGCATTATAAGAAATATCGCAATTTTATTACTTTCTTATATCATTTGTGAGCAATGAAAACGTCTCCTTGTTTGCTCACTGCCAACTGACGTACTCTATTTGCAACATTTCTTTTAGACATCTCTTATAAGAAAAAANACTACACACTAACCCTAAACTCTGGAGAGTTAAAAAAGTCGCAACAACCCCCCAATGGTGCAATATCCATATCTTTAGGCACTTTGGGATATGCTATCATCAAGTTAAGAGAATTTTTGTCGCTCCTAACGAGCCTGAATTGCTCATTAAACTTAGTTTTCCTGTTGCTATATATATATATATATATATATATATATATATATATATATATATATATATATATCTACCGCAGTTCTAAGGATGCCATCCTTGACATTGGCTAAATCATCGTGTCATTCTCAAGATTTTTGTATTAAAAAATTCCTACAATTACCATAATTATCATTATATTATAATTGTATATATAATTCATAACATTTAATAAATGTCATATATTTTTTACCTCGACAATAGGAATGATCTTCTCTTTCTGCTCTGCAGGAATTGAATTCTAATTTTTATACCACGGATTCACATTTTATCAGACAAGCACAACAATCATTCAGGGGAAGTATTTTTGATAGTCGTCGACTAGGCGCCAAGTACCTCCTGCCTTGTCCAATTTGATCGGAAGAGGGTTCCTCCTTTCTTCTGTAAATAGCTGACATAGGTTCAATGATCTACTCTTCGACCTCATAATACTGCTAATAGGTTCTGAAAAATAAATAAGCATATTAGTAAGTAGGCAAGAATCCATATATCTAAAGTAATGAAAAAGTAAAATTTAATATGTAACGAATAACACGAATAATACCTAACTCGCATCACTGAAGGATTTTGGTAGGACACCATGGAAGGTCAGCACCACCATCACCACTGTGATAATTAGACTCAACAGTGGTCATGACTATATGGAAGTCTTAATAGCGACAAGTATATTATAATTAAAAAAATGTATAGTAATATTGAAATTAAGTTCTATGAATTCAATCATTAATAGCATAAAAGTTCTTTGACATGAGTAAGAAAAAAAATAAAAAATAATCCTAATCGCTATCAAACTCGCTACTAGACGGGATTTTATCTACATCATCATTAATGTTATTATCATCTTTCTCAAACTCAGCTTCTTCATAATCTAATATTATATCGTCCTCAAGTTCAATATCATTTACAAAATCACCATCCCTCTATTCAATATCATAATTAGTATTGACATTGTTTTGTTGAGCATGAGATATGAGGTTTTCTTGAGGAATAGAAATGGGCTCCAGATATCCAAGGTCAACTGTTAGAATAAAATTAGAGGAGTTTGAATCTTGCAACACATTCAATTCAGTATTAGTGTCTTCCAAGAATCGATATCGAGATGCATAATCTCTCATTAACTCTCGAACGGGTCTATGGTAATTCTTTTGTGACTAAAATAATGCATGGATGTATTAAAGTCACTATGTGTACAAATAAATGTACACAGTAAGACTGTGACTACAACATTTGTCATGACCTGTCAACGCGTATAGAATGGTCTTGATCATCACAATTAAATAACTCTAACTATTATGATAAAAAACATACCAAACCAGTTTACGTGTCGTGACTATTCTAGTGTTCATGATTTAAGAAAGGAATTTTAAGTTTTTTAAGAGTACATGTACGAGTATTTTACTTATTATAAAGACATTTTGGGTATTTTGTGAATTATATGCATATTTTATTATACTTTTTTTAATTTATGAGTTTTTATTTACTCTAAGGGCATTTTGGGGATTATATGGGTATTTTTGAATATTTTATTATTTTC
The DNA here is from genome assembly GCA_002914805.1 of Parasponia andersonii. Lineage (NCBI taxonomy): Eukaryota > Viridiplantae > Streptophyta > Magnoliopsida > Rosales > Cannabaceae > Trema > Trema andersonii. The sequence continues at coordinate 460,766 of JXTB01000272.1, read as the reverse complement.
TGAATTAAATTGTTATCTTTGGGTAATTTTAAATTTTATTAGTGTTTTAGTTACTATAAGGGTATTTTTGGTAATTTCGGTATTTTATTATTTTAGTGGCATTTTAAGTATTTTTAAATTTTATGAGTGTTTTAGTTACTATAAAGGCATTTTGGGTATTTTGTGAATTATATGGGTATTTTATTACATTTTTTAAAAATTTTATGTGTTTTTTAGTTACTCTAGGGGTATTTTCGGCATTTCATTATCCTAGGGACATTTTGGTATTTTGTTAATTAAATTGTTATTTTTAGATTTTTTTAACTTTATGAGTACTTTAGTTATTACAAGGGCATTTCTGGTATTTTATTATTCTAGATGCATTTCAGTTTTTTTGGGTAAATTACCATATCATTTTTTGGTATTTTTTAATTTTATGAGTTTTTTAGTTACTATAAAGACATTTTGGCCACTTTATTATTCTAGGGGTATTTTGGGCATTTTTAAAATTTTATGACTATTTTAGTTAACAAATTAATTTCTTATTATTCACTTCATTTATTAATTCTAATAAAATAAAATTCTAACCTAAAAGGTTTTTAACTTATAAACTAAAATCAAAATATTAACAAAAATCAAAATTTGATACAAAAAAAATATCCAACTGAACAATTCTCCATACATAATCTAAATTCTCAAAACATAAATATCCACCAATATCCAATAACATTAATAATGTAATCCTCAATAATCCATTATCTAGTAATTTAATATTCATTAAAACCTAATAATCCATTACAAATCCATATCCAAATATATCTATCGTCCTAATAATATAATCTAATAACTAAATATCCAATAATCCATTAAAAATTCATATCCAATATATAAAAAAAATACAATAAATATTCATAATCCTAATAATTTAATATCAAAATAAAACTAAAACTTAAAAAAGTATTTCAATTTCTTATTTTTCCTAATATTATAACATTTATTTTAATTAACACTAAAATAAAACTAAAATTACAATATATAATCATAATCATATCTAATATCAAAAACTAACTAATATTACAATATATATTTTGAATTATTTAAATAAAAAACAAAGCCAAAAATTAATAAAAAACTAGCCTATTAAGGTTGAAGGGCGGTAGGGGCAGGGGAGCAGCAGGGACGAGGCGGCGACGGCAGGCCAAAGTGGGCGGCAGATCCCCTAAAAAAAATTAAACAAAAAATGAAAAAGGATTGAAAAAGAAAAAAAATAGGCAAAAAAAACCTTTCCAGTGTGGAGAAGGTGATTTCTGGGTTAAGAAAGAGAGAGATATATATATATATATGTGAAAAATAATGTAGAAGATAACAGCTAAAACAACGACAATTGTCACCGCTTTAGATAATATGTCATCGCTTTAAATAAAATGTACTGTTTCATTTAAAACTTAAAAAATTTATGACGGTCAATTTGAATACCTAATCTAAAGTAGGGACATTTGTTGCCGCTTTAAATTCAATTTTTATTTTTAATTTCACCTATTTGAAAATAATAATTATTATTTTAATTTATTAATATTATATTAATATAAAGCGATAACTATTGTCGCCGTTTTAGAGAAGATATTTTGCACTTAGGACCAATTGGCACACTCATTCTAAAGCGGTGACTATCTTTAAAAATTTTTGGAGGAAAATTTTGACCGTCTTTAAAAGTAGCTATAAGTATCCATGCTGCAAACATTTTCATATATCCAGCAATATAAATACTCTAAAGCAACAATTCTTAAATTTATCGTTATTTTAGGATCGTCATTCTATTACCTAATTGATGTCGAGCTATGTCATCTTGTTCTTGTGTAACAGCCTTTTAACTTCGTGGATCTCCTCGAGATTGGCCCTGTAAACTAGCAAATTATCATCCGCGAAGAAGAGATGTGAGATACTTGGACCTCCTCGGGAACGCCTGAAGCTCGTCAAAGCTCTTCTGCCCTCCGCTGCTCTAATATGGCCCGATAAGCCCTGAGCACATAAAAAGAATAAATAGGGGAATAACGGGCATCCTTGTCTCAGTCCTCTAGTGGGAGTGACCTCCCAGAAGGTTTGCCATTGATGATGAGGGTAATTGGTGTTCAGGGGTAGTTGGTGTTCGGTAGTCATGAAGTGTATATTAACATATATATTTTACGTCCATTCAAATATTATAATAACAAGAGTGTTATATAGTGCTCCTAAAGGATGAAAATTCATCGACAGCAAATATAATATATTTTATTATCTTTTGGAAATTTTGTTGAATTATAAAATTATACATTTTTGGTATTATTACTGTATAAAAAAAATTAGCTGAGAAGAAATTCCGGCATGCATCAGTACTGTCTTAACATGTATTAAGTTATATAATTAGATTATCTTATATGTTAATTTGCAAACATTTTTTGTTGATTAATTATATGACTTTAATACATTAGTTTGATATAACATATGACTACCAGTCAGAAGACCATAACGTCACTGACTCAAAGCACGGCATATCACGCATAATCTATGGCTTGATTAATAGAGAAAAAAAGTAATTATTATAGTATTGTATCATCTATTTTAAGGAGCTATTAGATTCCATGTTTGCAAAGTTGTCTTTATTTATCTATTCCCGGCTATCAAAAGAAATTGATTGGTGCTTCCACGTGGTACACACTGACTATATTCTCAAAATAAATAAGAATGAAAAGACGGATTTGCTTTAATTGTGTAACGTATGATTAGTTAGTTAGTACTCATTTGGTAGGTCTTAATTATTGTACTAAATTTGTAATACAGCTGGAAGAACCAAAATCAATTGGCTCATATTCCCCGGTGTTCTTCTTTGAGCAACTCTTTTTTTTTTTTTTTTCCATTCTAATATCTTTTTTCTAAAACGCCGTTGCTTGAAAGAAAAAATAAAATTAGGTCGCGACTATTAAAAGATTTGCTGTATTTGTTAATGTTATATCTAACAGAAGCAACCTAGAAAAAACATATGGCATGTAATTTATTGCCAACAAAGTGAAAAATGGAACGTATACTGCATTTATATTTCGCTTTGATGAAGCATTTCTTGATTTGTTATTAGCAATAGTGACTTATAAATGATTCTATTTTGGGGGGAAAAAAAAAGGTTCTCTTTTCACTACAGTTATGTCTAGTATAAATTCCCAAAACCGAAAAATAATAATAATAATAATAACAATAATTATAGCTCCCAAAGAAAAACTATAGAAAATTTTCTGAGATCTAGCTTTTAATAAGAACAATGTTCTTTGAAAAGTAATGCCAGACGTTTAGAAATTAACAACAATTTAAAGAAGAAGAAAGGAACAGAAGAAATAAAATGTAAACAACAGAATCTAATTAAGACGTTAATCATCAATGTAATCTATGACACAAGTTAAAGGGAATGTCCAATCTGAATATAAATTTATGATTTTGATGCAAGCAAATATTTACACTACAAAATATACATATGTATTTATATGAATGACACAATAAATTGGGGGTTGGTTTTAGTCTTCAAGTAATAGGAATTTAAGATCGCATGATCTCAAGGGACCCTTTTTTCTTCTTTTGGCTAAAGATTTGAGAGGTCTCCATATATTTTGGGAATTTTCCTAATAGATTTACTAAAATTTCAGGCCAATTTAATATCCTCAGTTTGCTTAAATTTCAGCCCAATCCAACCTAATAGGGCCTCTAACTCGAAGTGGGCCTACTATGGCCTCGAGTTGGGTTAGGTCGGCCTAATCGGCTCAAAAGTATGTTTTATTTGAAGAAAAAAAACTAAAAAAAAGGCTTTAGACCTGGGCTTATTTATTGAACCTATGAGTCATGGGCTTTTTAATTATGTTTTAGAAATAAATTCTATTTCAGATTTTAAAACGAAAATTATTAGATAAATACTCAAACATAAATCAAACCAATCTATCATGAGAACATATTACAAGTAAGTCCACCTAATCCATAAATATACTAAAGTCCATACATATCCAAAGTCTATACAGATAAGTCTAATGAAAACATAAATATTACAACATCAAACTAAAAACTTAAGTCCAAAATTATTCCAATACAAAGATGAATACAACACCACCAAATACGAAGTCTAGATTCCAGCCACAATCCAAGTGAAGCAACCTGAATTATAAATAAAATAAAATTAGAAACAAACTAAAGACCAATGAAGGATTAAAATTAGTAATGATTAATGAGGTTATTACCAAATACCAAGCAAGCAACAAATCAATTAAGCATAAGATTGTAATACCAAATAAGCATGAGAGTGTAATACAAAATAGTAAGAAAAAATTAAAGAAAAAACTCAGTATACAGAACAAAGAATAGTCAATCACAAATATATCAAGCATTAAAAAAACTCTATACGGAAGGAAATTCTCACAAAACTGAAGTCGAATCACTTTGCAGTTTTTTCTTCCCCTTTTTATCCTCTGAAGAGTGAAGAATCATTGCGGCTTAGTCCTTGAATCATTGCTCTTAGAGTCTCTATGAAGGAAAAGACCAAAAAAAAAAACTAAAAATAAAATATATAAAAACTAATTAGAGAATAGAAAACAAAATAAAAAATAAAAAATACCACCCGGTTTCTTGAACGACAACTTGTGAGAGATAATTTAGAGATTTAGATTTTTTTTTTTTTTTGGTGAGAGACCGAGGGGGTGGTAGCTAAGACTTGAGAAATGAGAAGGCAAAATAGTTTTATGTTAGGATAGGGTTTCAAGATTTTTACATATATAAAATTTAACATGTAAAATGTATCAGCTTGTGAGGACCACAACTCATGGGACGGCTAAAAGAAAGGTGGGCCTGGCATTTTCAATCCAACCTAACCCAAAAAATGCTCATAATCTGTTAAGTTTGGCCTGGATTGGGTTGGGTTGGGCGGGTTGATTAGCCTAGTAACATTTTTGTATACTTCTATTTTTCTGTTTGTTTCCCGAGAATCTGGTCCTCTCTCATGATAACCCAGATTTTTTAGCAAACTCAAGTTCCTAACGTTAGAGCAGAGAGAACAGGAGATACCATTTCTGTGGGTGACTTGTATTGTCTACCACTTGTTCGACGAAAGTCTCAATAAGGCTTTGTGATTATGTTTTGGTGATAGAGCCAGGATATTTGGGTTTTGTTACATTTGTTGCATCTCATATGTAATTGATCAATGATCAAGTTGGTTACGATGGGTATTTGACTGTGCTTTTTAACATGGTCGACGAAATTTTAGGTTACTATGACTTTTTCTCCTTTCATAAAAAGCATGGTAATATGTCATTTTCAGGTGATATAATTGAATCTACAAGTAATTCCTCCAATCTTAGAAATCCTAGTATCTATTTTGCTAAGGTTGTGGGGAATTTCAATGCTAAATTTTTGAATAGTGTTTCTAAGCTACTAAACGGTGTTATAGATGGTTCAAAGTCTCCTTTGATTGATCACTCTAATGATATTACAATAACCTCTCAACCTACTTTGAAAGGCAATTATATGTGTTAAGGTCAATGAAAAGGTATTAAGAGACAAGTTAAACTTATGCCAATTCTCTCTTATTCGATGTGTTTTTCTGTCTAGGGGAGATGCTCCTTGGAAGCTGACCTCTGTATGAAGCTTCAATCTTTATAGAATTTGCCTCCCTTGTGTAGGTTGATTTCTCTTGGGAAAGGTTTCCTCCATATCTTATTGAACTCAGAGGAAGAAAAAAACCATGTCTGGCCTTTTGGCTCATTGAATCTTAAGCTTGAGGTTCTTAGATTGTAGCCTTGGCATCCAAACTTCAATCCCAACAGGCAACATTCTACAAACACTCAGATTTGGGTTAGATTTCATGAATTACCTTAGGTTTATTGGGATAAGCTTATCCTTTCTGATTTGGCTCGTGGAGTGGATGTACCCATTAGGTTTAATGAGATGATCTTAAAAGGTAATTTTGGCCATTTTGTAAAGATTCTTATAGATATTGATTTGTCACAGCCTCTTTCAGATTTACTTATATTTGAGGTAGGGAAAGATTGCTTGTTTATTCCATTATCTTACGAGAATTTACCAACATTTTGTTTGTCATATAATACTATTGGTTATACAGCTGCTGCTTGTAAATGTGGGATTAAAGCCTCAACAGAAACTAAGGACAAAAGTCTCTTTAAAGAGTGGGCTTGGTCACGCTCACGAAAAAAGAGTTATAGACCAATCTCTAATTCATCAGTAAAGCCTATTGTCGTGCCTATTCAGAATGCTTTTTTAGTTATGAGAAAAGATCTTGCTGCAAAAAGGAAGGTTGATATTTTTGAGGATGATATGGGGAATAAGAATCTTTGGGCTTACGAAGTCCTTGGTGACAATTATATTGATGTGCCTATTGTTGGTCAAACAGTTCATCTGGATTCTCCTGGTAACCTCTCGAATAAGATAACTGATTTGATTCAAAAACTAGTTTTTGGCAAGAAGGATGGGGACAACAACATTGTCAATGTTGCATCTGACTCTATTAGTAAAAAAGAAAAGAGTTTCCCTATTCCGGATGTGTCTGATGACTCTAGTATGGCTAGAGCTACTTTTAGAAGGGCAAGATCATTAACTTCTATGTTACCACCTTCGGTTGCTCAACGACTTATTTCTAAATAAAAGTAATCTTCTGGAATCATAGAGGTATTTCTAATAGGAAGATCCAAGGTGCTCATAGAGAATTTTGTTTTCATTATAGACCTGATATAATGTGTTTGCCTGAGCTTCTTTGTTATTTTGATGCTATTTCTGATTTCTTTTGAGTTGTTCTTGGTTTGACTCTAGTATGCACTAAGAAGGTAGACATTCTAACTATTTGGATCTTTGCTTTAATTAGACTTCAAAGGCCCATTGTCTTTTGTAACTACACTCAACATGTATCTCTTGATATTGTAGTAGGTTTGGTAATGATTCGATACTCCTTTGTCTATGGTGCCTCATCTTATTCTTCCAGGAGGGATTTATAGAGCTCCCTTTTAGACATGGCCACCCCTGTTTGGTATGTTATAGGTGATTTTAATGTTGTTTTGGGCTATCATGAGACTATTGGTATGACCTACTCTACTTATTGCTTTGAATTTACTAGTTTCTTGGCTACCTTTTCTTTAGTTGATTTGGATACTAAAGGAGTATTTTACACTAGAGTCAGTAAGGGAGCGAGAGGTCTTGTACTCTCCTGTTCGGATAGTCGATCTTTGGTCTTCTCCATCTTGTAATGCTTTACCTCGGCCCTACTCTGATCATTATCCTCTCTTTTTATTAGGGAGAGATTCAGGATTTTCTTGCCTTCGACCCTTCGTTTCTTGAATGCTTAGGTCGAGGATCCCACCTTTTGGACTTGGTTTTTAGTATTTGGTCTTCTTTGGTTTCTGGTCATTCTACTTCTTGTCTCTTCAAGAAACTCAAGCTTCTCAAAACTTCTCTTTGCACTTAGAATTTGAAGGTTTTTGGAGATTTGTTCTCCAAAGTTAATAGAGTTACTGATAAGGTTACAGAGATTTAGAATAAGTTGTAAGCTAACAGTTTTTCTGAAAAGTTTTTTCGAGAAGAGGCAGACGCTTTGACTGCCCTTGATAATACCTTAACCTTGAAAGATTCTTTTTTGAGAGACATGTGTCGAATTAAATGGTAAAAGAACAGGATCAAAATACTTCATTTTATCATGCGACTCTTAAAAGACGTAAAGCTAATAAGACTTTATCTTCTCTGGTGATTAATGATGAGATTGTGATTGACCTAGTTCGTATTGCGGCTCATGTTATTGATTATTATGCTTCCTTGTTCTCTGAGTCGCCTTATTATTCAGGTGATCTTTCTATTATTCATGAACATGTTCCCTGTTTGGTTATCCCATTAGATAATACTGCTTTGTTACGCCTTTCGCTTGAGCAAAAAATTCAAAACACTATTTTTGATATGGACCTTTCTAGTGCGCCAGGACTGAATAGATATACTAGGAAATTTTTTTGCTCTTGTTGGTCTATTGTATAAGACGATTTTATTTCAGCAGTTCAGGAATTCTTTCACACTGGTAAGATGTTTTCTGGTGTTAACTCAAATTTTATGGTTTTTATTCCAAAGGTCAATGAGGCAAATAAAATGGAGCAGTTTCGACCTATAGTTTTGGGGAATTTCTTTTTCAAAGTTATCACTAAAATCTTTGCTATCAAATTAGGTCTTATTAGTTCTCGAATTATCTCTTCGAATCAGTTTGGTTTGTCCAAGGTAGACAAATAGGTGATTGTATAATAGGAGTCTCGAAATGTTACAACTCTTTGTACAACTCGGTTGTCAATGGTCATGTTGCTTTAAAGATTGACATTTGCAAGGGTTTTGACTGTATTGGTTGGTCTTTTGCTCTAGAGATTCTCTGGTTCTTTGGCTTTTCGGATACCTACATCAATTGGGTTTCGAATAATTTTAATTCAGCTCGTATTTCTGTGCTTCTTGATAGAACTCCTCATGATTTTTTTCCTTACTCTCGAAGAGTCAAGCAAGGTGATTCTCTTTCTCTTTTACATTTTTTCTTAGCTAAGGACTTCTTAAGTCGCTATTTAGCTCATTCATTTAGTTCAAAAGCTATTGATTCTATCTCGCCACCTCAGGGTAAGAGTGTTCTTACTTACTTTTTGTATGTAGATGATGTGCTTATTTTCTATAGAGGTTCCCCGAAGAATATGCGAGCTATTCAGTTGGTCTTTGAGTTGTATGGGTCTCTTTCAGGACAAATGATTAATTTGGAAAAGTCGCATATCTACTTCGGTAAGGGTATTTCCTCTGGGAGAATTAGGGATTTGCTTTCTATTTGTGGTATGAAGCGAGGTGGAGAGTCATTGCACTATTTAGGAGTTCCTTTGTTTGTAAGGCTTCCTCGACAAAGGTGGTTAATTCATTAAATGGATAATTTGTTGGCTAGATTTCATTGGTGACTGGGTTTATCACTTTCTTTCACTGGTAGAGTTGCTTTGGTAAGTTTTGTAATTTATAGATCACTCCTTCATTCATTTCAGATTTACAAATGGCCAAGTTCTTTATTACGAAAAATGACAAAGGTAATTTGTAATTTTATTTGGTCGGATTCTATGCTACAAAAGAAATATGTTCAAGTTTCTTGGAAGAAATGTTGTCGTCCTAAGGAGAAAAGTGGTTTAGGACTTCGTAATTTATCTTTACTTAATAAAGCCCTTCTTAAAAAGTTAGCTTAGAGAATGGTGATTTATTTATCTATCTCTGTGCATGTTATTTTAAAGGCAATGGTGATTTTTGATATCAAATTAAATCTTCTACTTGGACTGGACTTCACCATTTGTGTAAGGACTTACACGAAGAGTCTCGTTGGTTGGTAGGTAGACATTTCAAGGTCAAGTTTTGAACCGATAATTGGTTAGGTTCCCTGTTGATTGACTTAATTTCTTCTCCCATGGTTCTCGATCCTCTTTTGGAGAGTATAGTTGGTGATCTTTTGACAGACTCGGGTTAGTCTCTCCCCTTTACTTTAAAAGCTTGCTTTCTGGACGTTGCAATTATAATTAAGTCAATTGTGTATTTAGATGGTCTGGATACCTTATTTTGGATAGGTTCCCTAGATGGTTTGGTTACCTGCTCTCATACTTATGTCTCTATTTCTGGTTCTACAAATTATTATTCTTAAAAAAATCAAATTTGGTCTTCTTTTATTCCTCTTTCAAGATTAATTTTACTTTGGAGAACTCTTCATGATCGTCTTTCTGCTGTAGCTTCACTGATGAGACACGGTTTTAATCTCCTGTCTTATTGTTGCTTTTGTCGCTCTTCCATAGAGGACTTATCATATTTGTTCATTTATGGTCCTTTTGCCCAATAGCTTTGGTCGGCTTTGTTATCCATCTTCCATACTCCTATTTCTCGAGAGGGCATTGTGGTAGATCTTTGGGATAAAACTCAATATTATTCTTTAAGTCCTCAACTTAGTTCTTTCTGGAAGGTTGGTCTAGCTTCTATTTTTTGGATTATTTGACACTTTCGAAATTTAGCCCTTTTCAAGGAAAAAAAGCCTTCCATTAATTCTGCATTGGTTCTCTTATGTCGCTTTATTAAAGAGGTTGAGTCTTCGATTTCAAATACTATATTTAATTCCGTGACAGAGCATATAATTTTGAAGGAACTTCGTGTTAAGGGTAGGCCCTGAAAAGTGCCTAATATTATTGAAGTTATCTAGAGACCTCCTCCTCATTCTTGGATTAAAGTCAACATTGATAATTTTCCTTTTGATACCTCAAGTCTTTCTGGATGCTCAGGGTGTTTAGAACACATCGTGATTTTGTTCGTGGTTGTTTCTCTATTTCTTTAAGAGTAGGTTATGCTTTTGAGACTGAGTTGAAAGTAACGATTCATGCGATTAACTTTTTGAGACTGAGTTGAAAGTAGCGATTCATGCGATTAACTTTGCCTGGAAATATGATTGGAAGTATCTTTGGTTGGAGAATGATTCTGTTTATAAGGTTTCTATATTGTTGTTTAGTTCTTTAAAAGTTCCTCTTCATTGGAGATCAACTTGGTCTAGGGTCTTAGGGAACATTGCTTATATGAATCTTGCATGACACATATTTATCGTGAGAGTAATCGCGTTACTGATTCTTTGGCTTCTCAAGCACCTTCCATAATTTGTCTTAAGTGATGTTGGACTGCTCTTTCTTTTATTTCTCCTTTTGTTTATGATGATTATAGTGCGAAATATAGTTAAAAGTTTGGCTAAGTTTTCTGATTTCATTAAGCTTTGTTTCTGTTTTTAGTTCTTAAAATGTCAAGTTCATGTCTGCCTCTAACTAAGTGTCTCTTCTCATTCTTTCTATTTTATTTAGTTTCCTATTTCGGTCGAGATTTGAAAAAAAAAAAAAAGAGAAAAACTTATAGTGTTGCTCTCCACTAGAGTGGTGTGACCTCGTGAGTCTCGGCTTCCAAGCCAACTTCGTTTCTCCGCCATGGATGAAGAGATTATGGATATTAAAGTTTTGGTAGAACAGACTTCTAACCTATACTGTTCTGATAAGGCTTTTGAGCTGATGCCAGGTGAGTCCTCTATAAATCCTGGATCTCATGTTCATGCGGTCGGTAGAATTATTTCTTTAAAGCCATAATCTAGAATGTTTGTGAAAGTTGTCCTCTCTAGAATTTGGGGTATCTAGAAGGGGTTGAAGATTACAGAGCTAGAGAGGAATAAATTTGTATTTATTTTTCCCTTAGTTGAGTCCAAGAAGAAGGCTTTGGATAAAAGACCATGGGCTATTAACTATGAGCACTTGGTTCTTAAAAACCGTCCTCTTAATTTAGCACCTCATGAGGTTGGTATGCCCACACACTCTTCTGGGTCTGAGTGTTGGGACTTTCAAGGGAAATGATTAACCATGAGAATACTCAGAGAATTGGGTCTAGAATTAGGAGACTAGTGGAGATTGATAACAATTATGTTCATCTTCGGATGGAAATCCCTGTCGCATGACCCCTTCAAGCTGGTTTCTTTCAAAAAAGGCAATGGGGAACACCCAGATGGATTCAGTTCAAATATGAAAGATTACTAGACTTCTATTTTAAGTGTGGTCTCTTGGGATATAACTATAAAATCTGTCGGGCCAAATTCGGAGCAATGGTGACAAATAGGGGAATCACAATCCCTTATTTGGTCCATGGATAAGAGTTAAATGTGTTGTGCTTTTATGCTTCCATAATAGAGATAACCCACTAGAGAACTGTTCAAGGGGCAGGGAATTAGGCCCTCTACCAAATGTTGGCAGTAGTATCCGAGAAGGACAGTTTACGGTGGGTATAGGGTCTGCGGCAGATGTGGTCTTCAGCCAAAGTAAACGTTACATGGAGTACAGCCCCGTGGTTCAAAGGGATGGATACACTTACCTATAAGATTGATGGGACAATAGTGGCGGGTGAGTATGGTGATGAGATGGCCATTTCCTTCCCTCTGCCTATTACGCATAGGCACATCAAAGGTGGTGAGCATGCTTTGCCACTCACAGATGGTGTTGTACAAGCTGTGGTACTGATAGAGACTTCTGCAGATAGACTGGCATCGATTAGCCACGACTCAGGTTTGAGAACCAAGAGAAAAGGGGATGAGAAATATAACGGTGACATTCCTGATATCGTCATTGACGATAAAATCCCTCCTCAATATTATAATGGTACCCTAGATATCATGCGTGATACCCACACCGCTGTCCAATTCTAAGCCCATCAAAGCCTTTTTATTCCGAACCACACGATTGAGGAATGGATAAGATGGACAAGCTCTATGCCAAGTAGACCGCCAAAGCCTCCTTGCAGGAAACGAAAGGCCCAATATTTTCTGCTCCCTAAAGCCCAGATGGAGCCAGAATTTTGCTGGGCTCCCAAACCTAATACAGACTAGCTCTATAAGGTAATTGTCAACCTGGACTCTAACTTTGTTTTTGAAGGACTTTCTATTGGGGTTGAGCCTTTCCCTACTTTTTTGAAAGATCAGCCCTTACCAATCACTAAGACTGAGTTCAATACTTGCTTATCGATAATCCCGATGTCCATGCCTACTAAGACTTTGACTGGCCCTTCCTCTTCCTTGAAAAAAGTACGTATCAAATAGAAAGCGAGGACCAATTTCAGAACATAAGCCTTAACACTAGAACTTTGTCAAGAGCATGAACTGAGGTATAATGAAAAGAACTCTTCAGATCAGGTTTTTCAGTTTGGGGCTATAGAAGCTGGCCCAAATGTGCCTCCCCGAGCGCCATGATGATTCTAGCCTCGTGAGATTTCATAAACCAGATATTATTATTCTATCTGAAACAATGATAAGTGAGGCTACTTTTAAACTGAAGCTTGCTCGTCTACAGTTCAATACTATTCTATATGTTGATCCGATATTTAGGTCTGTGGGCATGTGTATTTGCTGGAAAGAGGGAGTGATCCTTGAGCCTACTTTTCTCTCTAAAAATCTCATTAATTGTATTATGTATTCAAATTTGCCTAATATGCCCTGGTGCCTATCTGCCATATATGGTTTGCCGACTGTCAGGAATAGGAAAGATTTATGGGACTCCTTACCTAATCTGCTGGGAAGATGCCCAAATTCCAAGCTCCTTATTGGTGACTTCAATGGTACAATGTATAACTCAAAAACTTGGAATAGTCGAACTAGCATTGGGGGCTCGTCGCCTTCTTCAGCAGCTTTGATGAAAGTGAAGGGCCCAATGAAACTTAATAATTTTCAGCCTATTAGCCTCTGCAATACTGTGTACAAAATCATTTCAAAGCTGCTAGCTGAGCGGCCTAAAGTCTCTTCTCCCTGGGCTTATCTTGTCGAATTAGGGGACCTTCATTAAGGGAAGATATATTGGAGAAAACACTTTAGTTGCACAAGAACTCATTCATACATTGTCTAGAAAGAAGGGGCTACATGGTCTTATGCTGGTTATAGTCGACATGGAAAAAGCCTATGATAGGCTTGAATGGTATGTCATTAGAGAAGTCCTTAGAGGATTTGGCTTCCGTCCTCAGTTCATTGTCTGGATTCTTCAGTATGTTACTACTTCATTGGCTACTCTAATGCTAAATGGATCCCCTTGTGGTAGAATCGTTAGGAATCCGCCAAGAAGACCATATTTCCCCTTACTTGTTTATCCTCTGTAGTGAAATTTTGTCCAGGCTAATTTGGAAAGCTGAGTAGAGGGGTGACATCAAAGGTATTAAGATTGCTCGTTCAGGACCCAACTTCACACACCTAGCTTTTCTCGATGATCTCTTACTGTGTGGTCATGCGACTAGACATGAAGCAAAGTCCGTTCTTGAGTGCCTTGAAACATATTGTGGCTGGCTGACCAGCGGGTAAACTTCGAGAAATCAAACGTCCATTTCAGCAAGAATCTAAGGGGGAATAAGGCGAGGGATCTGTTGCGTATTCTTCACCTAAAGTCGCTTGTTGGACCAAGTAGATACCTTGGCCTTCCTTTTCTCTTCACCAGTAATAAATCTAAGGATCTAGATTTTGTTTGCCAGTACGTTCAACAGAGACTTGCAAGCTAGAAGGCTCTTTGCCTTTCAAGAGCTGGAAGAAGTGTGCTTTCGAAAATTGTAACTATGACTTTACCAGCTTATGTCTTTCTGCAATACCCTTTCCTAAAAAAGCTTGTGCCAAGATTGACAATACAATGAGGAATTTTTGGTAGGGTGTTAAAGAGAACAAAAGGCATCTATTCACCAAGTTGTGGAAGCCCATTTGCAGGCCAAAAGATTTAGGTGGTTTGGGAATTCAAAAAATGGAAGATATCAATGCCTTGTTTCTTGCTAAATGGGCTTGGATGGTGCTAATGAATAGGACTTCGATGTGGGTTAACCTTGTTAATGCTAAGTATTTTAAAGGAAGGAATTTCCTCAATATTACCGGCCGCCATTCTGATTCTATCCAAACGAAATCTTCTGAAGAATGGTGCTGGTTTGGCGTTTGGTACAAACTCTTGTATTGATGTATGAAAGGAACCGTGGGTTCCTTTCTTGGATAATTTCACCCCTCTACCGAGGCTCCGCACCATATGAATCTATGTGTCTTGGTTCGAGATTTGGTCTCCCCATCAGGTGGCTAGAATGTCCCCTTACTAAAAGAATTATTCTCAGAAAGTTCAATGCAGGCTATTAGAAGAATTCATCTCTCAGATAAGCAGAGTAGAAGTGGAAAGTGGTTTTGGGCATTGTCTACTAATGGTGAGTTCTCTATTCAAAGTCTCTATAAATCTATGACGAGGGAGCAACCTCAACATCCAGACCCTGTATCAGCTTGTACTTGGAAGAAGCTGTGGAAAACTTCTATGGTGGAGGGCGATCAACAATAGCCTAGCCACTCGCGCGCAGCTAAGTGATTTGTTGAACTTAGAAGTTACAACTTGTCCTCTTTGCCATGGGGTGCAGAAATCGCCCATCGACATCTTATAGGAATGTATTGTTGCCAAGCAAATATGGTTCGCTTCGTCGTGGGGGATTCACTATAATGAGTTCAGTTTTCCTTCTATTGGGCTCTGTTTTTTGGCGTTACTGGAGGGCAATGTCATTTTTTGACATTTACTAAAATATTACAATTCATAATTAATAAAAAGATTAAACGTATTTAACACAAGAAATTGGGGAAAAAAAACATACGAGGACTACAACATAACACTGCCTTTTTCCATTTGTGAAATTTAAATATGTGAAATCCATATTTTATAAGGGGCAAACAAGACTTTTTCTCATATTTTTGGATTGAAGAGCTATATTTACACCCTATCTCATTAGTTAAAAATATGACAAAAAAAGACAACTTTTTAAATCTAGGAAGAGAAATGGTGCACCCATCCTAGCTCCAACTTTTCTCTCTCTTATTCTCCGTCAATAAATTGAAAATTGAGAATTAAGAATTACAATGCAATCAAAAAATAGCTAGATATTCTTTTATTTTGTTCTATTTTATCAATCTTTAGTTTATCTATTAAAATATTTCATGTATATGAAAATTAAAATAGTAAATTGAATATTCTTAAAAATATTAATCCACCTCTTTCCTCATGATTTCGTGTTTTATAGATTTAGAGAAACTTTTCAACTTTCTTTCTCTATTTTTTTTTTCAATTTTCATTGTCAATCATCTTTAGGTATATAATTTTTCTTAAAACTTAGTTTGAGATTACATGCTTCCTGAATATAATTTAATTTTTTCATAAAAATACAAAAAAAAAACAAATAAGAAAGAAATTAATAGAATTCGAAGATTAATATTAAAGAGAAAATTAAAATGTGAAAGTGGGAAAGGAAAGGAAGGCAAGCGATGACTAGAAGAGAGACCAGTATCATCCATATATATGTTTGAATTCTAAAAATCGAGAAAAAAAAAACATAGGAATACTGCAAATGCAAAGTTAGAAGAGGGGGGTGTACCATTAATTTTAAAGTTTGTCTAGTTTAGTTTTTTTGTTATAATATGGATATTTTTATGCTATTTAGGAGTGCAAATATAGCTCTATTTTTAGATTAAATATTGGTGAAATTTGTTAAATTCCATATGGAACTAAATTGAACCCAATTTGTGAAAACTATAGTGAAAGTATATTGAGAAAAAGACACAAATAGGACTAATTTGGGCCTTAATTGTTATTTTTGAGACATGCAAGTTTTTTGGATATAGGTAGGACTAATTGTTGAGTTGATGGAGAGAAAAATAAGAGTTCTCTAAAATTGTCTCTAATTGATAAGTGGAAGTTTGTGTGAACATTTAATGCATTAAACACACTTTCTCTATCTTTTTATTTTATTTCCTTTCTTTTTTTCACTTTTCCATTGTATTTGTTTCTCTTTCTTCTATTTTCACAGCCATGTTCTTCCTCTATCCCTCTCTGTTTTATTTTTATTTTTATTTTTTGATCAAAACATCCTTAATTAGAAAAAAAGAACGAAGCTTGTTGGGATCTTTTCTGGGTACTTTGGCATTTGAAAGCCTGGATCTTATAAGATAATGTGTATTTTATTTCATAAAATATTTAATAATAAGTGATCATCGTTGAAAAAGGTCTATAATAATGACCTACAAAATATTATGTTGAAATATTCATGTATTTTTACTAAATTATTTATTTTCTTCGTGTAATGGTGATTTAGACGTTCCAAGTCAAGTAGTTCATGATCTCAGAACAAGAACTACTTGACACTATTACTTGACTTGAAGTCATGAATTACTAGATGTGGGGTCAAAAACTACTTAATCAGCCCTTGATTTCAGGTTATGTGGATCCATACAGAGTTTATCTGAAATATATCACTTTTTAAAAAAGTTTTTAGAAAAATATTATTTTAAAAATGGTTATTAGTTACTAGTTATAAATACTTTTAGTTACTAGTTACCAGTACTCAAAAACTTGTTAAAGTTATTAGATACTATTTTAAAAAATGGTATTTTTCAAAGTATAATTTTTAAAAAT
The DNA here is from genome assembly GCA_002914805.1 of Parasponia andersonii. Taxonomy (NCBI): domain Eukaryota; kingdom Viridiplantae; phylum Streptophyta; class Magnoliopsida; order Rosales; family Cannabaceae; genus Trema; species Trema andersonii. Next base: position 443,778 of record JXTB01000272.1, on the reverse strand, counting down.
GGTATTATTCTAATACAACTTATACCAGAGCTTTAAAAACAAAGCTCGTAGTATTTTTTTTAATTTGTTTGCTAAATATGCTGTACAAGGCCTCATTTCCCTAATTTGTTGGGTTAATATATTGGGCCAATTACTATAGTCACTATTTTAGCTCATTTAATTAGGAGAAAATTTGATTTTTTTTTCTTTTTTTTTTTGTTGAAAATACCACCCATAACAATTTTTTTTGAAATCTCCTATGAGTTTAAAAAATTCCAAATTTATTTACAAAAAATACTACCTTTCGAGATTTTATTTAAAAAAAAAAAACCATTTTTTAAAAATTGGGTATAACTTGGGGCAACTAGGTAGGTTACCATCTTCAAAACTTGATTTATCAAATACACTTAAAGTAACTACTCAGGTTACCTGAGATAATCAATCTGAGATTTTGCCAACCATCTTAGATTTTTTTTATCTTATTTTTTTGACATTCTAAATACGTATTTTTGTAAGCATCTCTAAAAATGTTTTGGTTCCCGACATTAGAATGCATATGCCTGACCCTAAAAATTAGGCCTAATTAAGCGCGTGGCACTGTACCAATTGGAATAGTGTCAGCTGTATTTATTGACATCCTAAGTTGATAAAGACACCACTTAATAATTAAAAAGACAAAATTAGAAAACCTCATAAAAATTCAAAAAAAAGGATAAATGAAATAAACTAAACACACCTTTTTACATCTTTTACATCTGGTTTAACTGCTACCCCATTTTGCCTTCACCACTTCCAACAACGATCATCACTTCGATTCTTTCTTTTTTAATTCTCCAAAACTTTTTGATTACTTTAGTTCTGTTTATTTTCCACATATCGTTGTTATGTATTGTTTTCATATTATTTAGATTAATATTTAAGTTTAAGAGTTTAAAACATACACAGAACCTGGAGCAAGGGAAGAAACATGTAAACTAAATGTGTAAAATAAGTTATTATGACAACAAGATTGAAGATTGGATCACATGTCCTAATAATAAGTTTAATTTTTCTATGAAAGCAAAGAGATTTTAGTTTTCAGCACTCTTTGATCAAAGCTTGCTATCCATCTTGATTCTTAATTACTGTCTATTAATTTTCAGGAAATTAAAAAACTACAAAAAACAAAACAAAATGAAAGTATATAAACCAAGAAATCTACATACAAAGATTAGGTGAAAATGGGGAAGAAACTATGGGTGAGAAACGGTCGGTGAGAGAGTCTGTGAGAGATAAGGGCACAAAGGAGAAAAAGAAAAATAATAATTGGTCTGGGTGTACATTATACATGTGGAAGATTATTCAAAGTTCTTAGTCATTTTAAATTTATAAAGGGTGCTTTTATATTGAGTTGGGGTGTAAATATAATCATCCCAGGCACAAAGCAATCCTAGTTGGACTGTCTATTGAACTTGGACAGTTTTCATTTGAGTAAATTTGATTTTATGCAGTAAAATTTCAAATAATAAATTAAAAATTACAATTCCTGCCAATTTTTTGACAAAAATTCAAATGAGATTTTTAAAATACCAAATTTAATTAGAAAAAGAATATCATTTTTTTACCTTTTGATTTTAGAAAATACCTTATTTTATCTCTCGAGGAGATACTTAAGGTAATTAGCCAGTTATCTCTTCAACATTTGAATTTATCAAAGAATTTGATATGTTGAATTTATCAAAGAATTTGAAGTAATTAGTTAGGTTGCTTGTGATTATCATTCCAAAATTTTCTAATAAATTATACCATCTGAAATTTTGCAATTTTTGGTCATTCTAACCTTTGTTTGTGTAATAACCCAATATATTTAGTATAATCACTCAATTAGGATCAACAAACCAAAATTCTTTACGGATCAGATTTTGGAAACTGCAACAAGAAAATGCGAGACACTGAATTACAGCTAGATTCTAACTTTTGATCCAATGAGCTTGTCAGGATCTATAACCACTTTTACAGCCTCTTTGTTGAAATTTTGCAGTACTCGATCCTGTGATCGAGATCATCCCAAATAGTACATAAAGTTATATTATATGAATTATACATTCATATAAGAAATAAGAAATAGGTTTTATAGAGATCCATATCTATAATGCATACCTAGCTAGCTATATAGAATCTTTGCTTTATCAATGCATGTTAATATTATAATAATGTAATCGTGATTAATTAACAGCTTGCCAATGGTAGTACTACAAACTCCTAGATCTCGGGTATTGTTAGGAGATTTATAATTAAAAGGAACTTAGACTTTTTGAGAAGTATATTTCTCCTGTATTGGAAGATTCAAGCTATGATAGATCTGGTTGAAAAGTTTCGTCGGCTTAGTTTTATTTTAATGATAATTATTATGAGTTGTTACACATTTAATATTAGTATAAAGACTGCGTAAAATTCAAAGCGAGCGTGGTTATATACATGCAGCCAATTATCATCTCTGATTTAATGATGACGATCCATCTAAGTCTAGTTACAAGGAAAAAAAACTCGGAAGATATTGTTGCAATTATAATTATTATGTCTTCTAGTAAAGGCTTGGTTGTATGCGGAAAAAAAATTAAACCTTGGTAAGCTGAACTAATGACACCTCTCACCCTTTCAAAAAAAGAAAAAATGACACCTCTCTCTAGCAAAGTCATTACATATACTATTCCTTTTGAATTTATTAGTAGTGAATCAGTTGATTTAAGAAAAAATCAACGTGCATTTCTTCACTTTCGTTTAAAATATGTACACAATAACAATATCGTTAGATTCTACCTTAATTATAACAATTACATGTGGGTCTTAATAATTATAATAACCTGATGAGATGTTTCTTTTTTTTTAATTGTCATTAATTAGTCAATCCTATATTTTTATCAGACAATATATATAATTACCTAATTAATTATATATATAGCGTTCAAGGTTAATCTGTCTAAGACTGAGACGGTTAAGTTTAGAGGATCAATTTACAAATGATATTGGCCCATGTTGAGGTCAAGAAAAAATATACGGCCCTTTGTCTGTCTCATGACTAAATATATATATCATTAATTTGCTTATTATGATCATGATCTGGAAAGTACAAGTCTCCTTCGAATTGCATTTATTTATAGTTAAAAGTAAAAGAGCCCTCGTCCTAAAAAATTGGTAAGGATGAAGGCAGCGGGTTCTTTCTTCTACCGTTTTAGTCAAATTAATTTTGTACTAGTTGCGAAGTACGTTGCGGATTGTGTCAAATTCTAATATATGCCGAATTAGTGCCAAACCACAATATAGCTTGGCTCATGCGAAACTATAAGTGATAAACAAGATGGAGAACCAGAAGTCTAGCATAAATTGTAAATAAAAAATAAAAAACATGTAGTATATGTGCCAATATTAAGTTCTTATCTCCACTTATTCTGTGTTTTTTTGTCGGTCTTCTCTTTAAGACATGGAGATAATTTCTTTTTCTTGGGGGGAATACAATATAGTACAAAGATGTTGAATATATATGATGATATATATACATTCTTGTTATTTAGACCCAATANTTTAGCATATACGTCTACGTCCTATTCGAATTCTCTTAGGTATATATTTTGTTAGTAATATTAATGAAGCACAGGCTATTCTCGAAATGCGTAGTTCTATAAATTACATTATTAAAGGAGTAATCTTGATCAGCTGGCACATGCATATTCTAGATATGAGTTGTCCGAGTGAAATAATAAGCAATCATACAAGAGAAATAAATTACTACTGAGCAATCAACAAGGTAATTTTACTGCAGATATTATATATATGTATATATATAATTCCATTATGCAGGAGTACAATATAAAATGTACAATTACAAAGTGGCCAAGTGCCTTACAGTTTTACAGTGGGAATTATTGGATTTCAAACACACAGAGACCTCACAAGTCACAATCCACACTACTAAAATCTCCCCCACCCGGAAAATAAAAAAGAACAAGAAAAAAAGAAAGAACCTCCCCGGCCGAGGAAAAAAGAAAACACCAAGATCCAAAAGAAGTGCCTGTTTCAGTACCAAGCATCACAGTGATATCAAAGATGAAGCAAAGAGGAAAACTCAAACTTCTCGTGATAAGAAAAGTAGGTACGGTCAGCCTAGAAGTTATAACATTCCTTATTACAGCAAGTGGATAATTCAACGTGGTCAACTTATTAACCACACAAAAAAAAAAAAACAAGAAAGAAAAAACCCACAGAGCAAAAATAGGATTGCTAGCTTCATGGCAAAACATTCCCTGGTGATGGAATATGGTCTAGAAAAATAGATATAGATTTAAAAGGCCTCGTTAAAGCTAGGCTTCACTTAGAAAGTCTTACTATGTATCCAAGCAATATAGATTTATATACACATCCACTATATTTAGTGTACAGGATCGCAACAAGTTTGCATATATGTCACATGAATTTCAATAGTGCCTCCCTTAGGTTCTTAACTAGGTCTTTCACTGTCATGCTGAACTCTTCGTCCATCTGCAAGAGGAAAGCAAACATCGATAAAAATAATTATCACAAAAATATCAGACTTTCCATTCAATTGTATCTTCATTTTACAATATGATTATCTCTTGTGATCTATATACGTATATTCATGATATAGATATAATAAAATCGTGTGATCTATATATGTACGTGTATTCATAGTAATAGATATAATAAAACAAATGTCTTAATTATGAGCTAGCTAGCTAGCACTAGCACGACCTAATACTTATCTAAGTCTCATTATATATGGCAATATTATCCCAATACAATAGTTTGTCCTGGATATTCATGAATTGCAGGATCTGTAACCGTAATAACCATAATTGAGAATAGAGAGAAGATCTATATATATAGAATATCTACCTTAGCAATTATGGTAACATCGAGAGTGGAATTCCCAAAGGGCAAGACACTAGTGTTGACCACAGAAAGATGATCAAGCTTTTCAATTTCGCTCAATATTTTCACCGCAACTCCTTTCTGCTTCTCACAGTGGATCCGCATGAGTACATCCTTCTCCGAAACTCTCGCTTCAATTTCCGGGAGGGCTTGATGATCATCTTGATCATGAGACCGACCATCAAAGTTCTGGTCGCATGAAGAGCTGTCCTGATCATCAGCGGAGACGTGGGACTTCTTAACGAATACCACGGATTCCACGGTTCTCTTCTTTGTCTGTTCCTCTAGTATGTTCACACGCTCTTGTAGCTGCTTCACATACTTGATAGCATCTCCAAGAACCGAAGCCTTATCCATCTACAGAATTACACATAAGAGATAATTAAGATATATGTATATATATATATAGGTGGCCAATCCAATAGGTATTTTTTTTTATGGATAGGTATATTTTTTTAGCCGTTAGATCACCGTCTAATAGTGATTCAATGGCTATAATGAAGCGCATAAAAAGACGTGCATTATTAATACTCTTTCTCTCTCTTACTTTTTATGATAAAAAAATATGCATACTAAATTTTCATTAGCTAAATTGATACCTATGCATAAGTAAAAAAAAATAATACCTACTGGATTGGTGCCCATATATATATATTTACACTTTAAGCTACTTTATACATAACAAACAGATATGATGATAATTGATATCTTTATAAATAGTTTGTATGTAGATAGTCTAAAACAGTGGTTTAGTACCTTCTTTAGGCCGGGGACAATTGCGGAGAGAGCGATGAACCGCTGGCTGAGCTTTTCTCTTCGCTTTCTCTCGGCCATAATATGGTCTTGAGCATGTGAAGGAGTTCTAGTCATTGCTGAGTAAGGCCTCTTATTGTTTCCCTTGGTGAAGGCTGTAATTGGTTCGCACGAGTGATCTTCCTTCTTAATTAGGGAATCTTTATTTGTGATTACATGAGATGAAAAGTGCACATCTATTTGGGACACTGCCTCTTTCTTGGGCTTCAAGGTAGTACTCATGTTATCAAGATTACCATATATGAGTAGTTGCTGATGATCATGAGGCTTGGAATTAGGTGGTGAGTTTGAGTACTTCTGATCAAAAGAAAGAAGCTGAGAAGAAGAAGAAGAGAAAGGGGGTTTCTTTTCCATGGCCTGATGAGAGTTTTTGAATGAATCCGAACCGCTTGATGTGGAGATAGAGGGGTTATTGTTCTTGGTGGTGACAGTAGAGTAAGATGAATAGCTTTCAGAAGAGAGAGATTTTTTGTAGTTCTCTCCGACTGTATGATCATCTGACGCAAACCCAAGTTGATTCAGGGAGTGTATCTCGCATTGATGGAAAATATTGTGGTAATCTTCCACTGCCTGAAAATTAAGTATAGTGATGCATATATATTTTCGAGAATTAATTAATTTTATGTAAAACTTCGTAGAAAATATTGACAAGATAATTTATACAGAAATAACACCATTTTCTAGCTTAAGTTGCTTATGTGAAAACCCTACCATTTCGGATAACCATCTCGCCGACGCTACGTCCATAATCAACAAGGTCGATCTCCTTGATTGGTTTGCAGATTAAGATATTGACCAGCTAGATTATCGACCAATTAATACTGAAAATTTTAATAAAGAGCAAAGTTCCTTAGAAAAGAAATTAAACAGCAAGGGTCTGATAAATAACAAATAATTAGCTGTCAATAAAAATTAATGAGAAATTAGGTAAAGATCAATTAAGAAACACCTTAGAGCAACAAGAAATTATTAAAAACATATAAATAGTTCGTCCTTCATGCCGTAGAGCAACATATACACTGGGAAAAATACCAAAAAAAAAAAAAGAAAGAAGAAAAATAAAAGAAATTAATGGACTAATAATTAAGGAGGAAAAAGAGGAAGAGGAGAAAAGATCAGTGAAGCTTTAAAGAAACTGATTAGGGTTTTGAACTTGGACACTATATAATGAAAGGATTAATACTTCACTTCAATAGGTGATCATTATCCAAAATAAAATTAAGAGAAAATTTGTGAGGATTCAACACTTCGAAGAGGAATTAGCTAGAGAGATATAATTGAAATTAAAGCTTACTTTTTTGGGGGGTTTTGCAGTAGTGATGAGCTCCACCAAAATGGTATATGAAGAATATTGTTCCGAAATGAATATGTGTCTCCTAATTTCTTTGCCTCTTTTAATAATTGGCGATTCAATTCCTTAATTTGGAACTACTTTATCGTGTGAACATTTTTGTCGGTATTCATATTGAGACGACCAAATTAAGGCCTATACGGTGATGGTCTACTCTCTCTCGCTCTCTAATACACACACATTAATTTGACGTGATATGTGGGGATCATGCCCATTACTTAATTATCGACTAGATCTCTGAAGAGATCCTGTGCTACAAGATTGGTTTAAAAATAATAATTATATTATCTTTCCCAACTCTGCCAACCAAATGTCTAATTAATGTTTCATTAACTAATTATATATTTGGTTAATCATTTAGGCCCATAAGCATTTTTCTATTACTTTCTTATCCAATGACTCATTGATTAATATATTATAAGTTAATTATGAGTTGTGATGAAGTGATGATGTTTGCATTCTCATATAGGGTTGGTAATTCGTTTTATCGTGTCGTGTTCGGGTCGACACGATTACGATACGACATGACACGATAACATTCAACCCGATCACGACACGATTAATAAACGTGTCAAAAATTTAAACCCGAACACGACACGATTAATACACGTGTAACACGACACGACACGTGTAATCCGTTTAATAAACGTGTCATGTGTCATATTATGATTCGTTTGGCACGATTATTTAATATTAACACGATTATTCTAATTTAACACGATTATGCACTACTTAATTTAATTTTACTTCTATAAATATACTTAGAATTAATCAAAATCATGTTTAATATATTAAAATATAAATAAATGTGTCGTATAAGTGTCGTGTTGACACGACACAAAAATGACACGTTTAATTAAACAGGTTACACGGGTCATTTTTGGGTTAAGCGGGTTGACCCGAAACCCACCCGTTTATTATACGTGTTACACGTGTCAACCCAAAATTGACACGAAATTAAATAAATCACCCAAACTCATTTATTTCGTGTCGTTTTCAAGTCGTATCGTCGTATTATGTAGAAAATTGCTAGCCTTATACCATATACCCCATAGCCGTAAAAGTGTGTGTGTATATATATAAGCTGATTACAAATCATATTGATATATATATATATATATATATAACCAATCGTGACTGAAAAATTACTAGCATTTTACGTAAACACTAAATGTTAATGATTAATAAGAAAAATCAATGACTACTACTTCTTCTAATTTTGATCAGATCAGAGCCCCATTTTACGCTATCACCTAGGATAATTCTCGGGAAGATTAGGGGATGTATGGTTTCATTCAACTAGGGCTAGTTTATATAATGTATTATCGATGGCAGCTTTGTCGTGGAATGAATTCAACTAAAAGGAATATACGTGTATATAAAAATGAAAATAGAGATACACGTGTATATATATATATATATAAAAGTTATCAGTAAGTATTTTTTTTAATCATTGATGATCCAATATGAAAAAAAGTATATTATTAATGTTATTTTTTTTTATTATAAAAAAAATATTTATGATAAATTTTCATTAAATAAAATTATATCTACGTATAAATAAAAAAATACTTATTAAATTAGTACTTATATATATATAAAATGCATTATAAAAAATACTTATTAAATTAGTATTTATATATATATAAAAATGCATAAAAAAATATGTATTATTAATATTATTTTGACTTTATTTTTTATTATAAAAAAATATGCACGATAAATCTTTATTAGCTAAAATTATTCTTACGTGTATAAGTAAAAAAAAAATATCTTCCAATCAGCGTCTGTCTATATATATATTTATAGAGTTATGATAAATGAGTGTCGTTCTCTTTAGCATTTTTCTAGAGTCTCTTGTTACTGCTGCTTTAATTTGATTCGAAGCAAATGACTAATGTAGATTCTAGATGAGACTTACCTCAGCGTGATATAACATATAGTTTCAATTTTATAATGGCATTGACAGCAAATTTACAGCTATCGATTCTGCACACAGTGATATGACTTATGAGGTTTACATTGGCCTTTTTCTTTTCTTTTTTTTTTCTTTTTTTTTTTCTTAAAGGTGCAGTTTGAATTTATACACGTGCTGATATAGAGATCATGCTAGCATTTTGGTCCCAATGTCAAATTTTGTAATTCATCGACTCAATATATTATTTTTAAACCTCTCCGAGAAAATGGCATGAAGATGAGTAGTCTATGTATGATTATCTAATTTCAATGTAAACAGAATATTATATACAAATTGTAGGACCTGTTCAAAATCATACACCACGTAGACGATTAAGCGGCAGAACATGTCACAAACGGGACCTATCATCCGATAGGTGTCGAGAGTGATTAGCTAAAGGTCACGCGGGTCACACGTGATACCACATCGGTCATTGGGCTGTCCGAGATTAGGGCCGAGCCCATCACAGACCCTGGACAGACTTGGTCCAGTCCGACCCTTACCTCGACAGCTGGGGAGTCAGAAGCCCCCAGGGTCTTCCACCAGAATATAATGGAAAGCAACTCACAACTCCAGACCCAGACAGAGCATTTAATGCGATCGTGGGTAGGTGTGCGCAAGAGGCAAGCTGTCCTGACAGAACGGCAATTTGTCCAAATCTCACCCCTGACAGACTCAAGCCATAGGAGGTGGCGGAAACCAGGCTACGGTATTACAGAGGAGATCACGGTAATTTCGGCCCGTGACCTCTGGGAAAAACTTTGAGGAAAGAGATACTTAGTCCTGAGATTGAGACCCGGATGGTTCACAATCTCAGGACTATATATATATGAGCCATGCGTTCCCGAGAGGGGCATATACGCATACAAAAAGAGATTTTTAAAAGTTTACGAACAAGAAATAAAGATATACTCATATAGAACTGAATCTTTGCTACCCTGAATTAAAGAAAGACCATTGAATTAAGTATCAGAGAGTCTTTGCAGATGGCCACCCCCGCCTCTCTGACCCTGCCTGAAGTTCGGAGTACTTTGGAATAGCAAGGACACGTAGATAGTTGGAGGACACATCATCAGCGGTTCAAAAACACGTGGACGGCTGATGAGAAACCGATCCAACACAAACCCTATGTACTTTTTTTTTTCAACGAAGGAAAAATAATTTCATTTATAATAGAAAAAAAGTATTAAAGGGCATTCAGATACAAAGAGTAAGAAATAAATTTTAAAATCAATAGAGAAATTTTGCACCATAGGATTTTCACAAAATTGACCCAGAATAGACTCATATAAATCATTATTGTTGTGTATTTTAATAGAGTTCTCTACTTTAGTCGGCTCGTTAAGGTACCCTCTACTCAATTGTTGGTATGTCTCTCACTTCAAATCAAATTATTAGAGAGCAAGTAACATTATCCATACTATTCAGATCTGAATCAGAAATGATACAGATCTAGATGATAACTATGTTAAAAGGATCAAAATATAAGATCCTTGTAAAACTATCATAAGCATAGATTTAGTAGAGAAATTGATAAAAACAAAACAAAAAACTCAAAATCACCATAGAGTGGACTAAAACCAACACAAATTTATATTTGGTTAGAATTATACCTCTCCGAATAGAATAATTATTCAAAAACAAAAAAAAAATAAAATGAAAAAAATATGAAATTCCCCACAAGAGAAAAAGATCTAAAAGATCGCCTTCTCTGGTGAGCTAGAAGAAAAAAAAAAAAAAGACCCTTATTGGTTAGAAGAGAGGAAAAAAAAAGAGAGAATGACCAGATTATTGGGTTGGTGATGATTGTGTATAGTAATTATTTATTTCTTTTTTAAGGGAAATAGTGGTTAATTATTTCAACAAGCTAATTAAATATAAAATTATTGATTTTAATGTCATGGATGATACATTTATATGTCCTAAAGAAGATAATACACTCATCTATATGTATAATGTCACGATCGGAAATCCAAAATCGTAACTTTAAGTAATTTTAAAGGAAGATAAAACAAAATATTAATTTTACAAAATTCATGAGTAGTTAAGTATTGGATAATTTCATTTTAGTCCTTAAATTATTATGAGTTCTATAATCATTCAAAACTCTTATTAGTTATATATTTACTTAAGAAAAATACATTTTTAAAGTTCAAGAAAATCTCCAACTATCTTATTTAGATAATTGTTGAGAAATCATAAATTTTGGTAAAATAAATTCAAGTGAAAACTTTAGTCCAATATCCAAAATAATTTATATTAAATCACTTGTAGTTTCAAGTACTCAAATTGATAACAAAACTATCCTCATATATTTACTTAGTAGCTTTACTAATCTTGGTTAAATAACTGAACAAAAAAGAAAGTTAGTAGAGTATAAATATCTACCAGGAATTAAGAGTAGAATTGCATACACAAACTATACAACTTGTCTATCCATCAAGATGACTACCTTAGTTAGACAAACACCTGAAAGTGGAAGAAGTAAGAAGTGTGCAATCACATGCTCAGTATAAATTTAATTACCTTTTTAATAAATATAATTTTACCAAATCTGCATGGTTAATACTTTTTTCCGAAATTCACTTATAAACCAAGTTTATAAAATATTTGATATCTAAAATATTCACATATTTAAAACCAAAACTATAAACACATGTTTGTATATATCATACATAAATCAATGTAAATGAATGAACTTTCATCCTCCAATCACGGCTCTGTAATACCTTTACTAGAGGTACCCAATATCCTAATACTACCTAGAAGTGTGTCAGCCAAAAACTTGCGCATGGGCCTAGGTCTTTCACCTAGCGCTACAGCAATTCACCAGCGATCTAAACTACAATGATGCAATAATAGAACTCAAGTGTGTGATTCTATGATATGTATAGTATGTAACAGGATATGTAATAATCATGTAAAATATTCATCAAATAATACTTTAAAAATACTACTTGACATTATCTTAAAATTTACTATAACATGGGCAGTACACCACTGTATTATCCTATAATTATAAATTAAAATATGTATAAAATTCCATACAGTCAAATCACAGTATAATATAATCTATTTCAATAATTTATCAATTATTGTAAAATTCACAATTTTTTATAAATCAAAACAAGTATAAAACAAGGTAATTGAATCCCTATCTCAACATAGTAGCTATACCAAGCTAACAACGCTCGAAGAAACTCCTCTTGGTCACTTGGGTGTTCGAATGGTTATTTCAGGATCCCGATAAACTCAATTAAAACAGTGACTTTTCCTTCGAAGTCTCAGATAAAGAAATAGAAATCACCACTAAATTTAGAGTGCCTAAAAATGGTAGGTTAGACATATATTTTGTCAAAAGTGAGTCCCAGTGCAGGACCCACTCCGTGGCGCACAAAACGGTATTATTTACGAGCTATGTGCTTTGATTTCTATACTACTTCAAAACATAGTCATATTCTATATCAAAATTCGTCTTTCGACCTTATTAAGCTCAAATTTGAAATCGGAATTTAGTTTCGAATTTTCGAGCTTTAAATGGGCTTTAAAATCCAAAAATTACAAAAATATCATTTTTCGAAATATTTAAAAAAATATCACATTTCAATTTGAAAATTCTTTTGTTACCACACTTCGATTTAAAACAAAACAATCCTATTTATTCATGTTTCAATCTCTTCTTTTAACCAATAAAAGTTTCGTGATCAAACTAATTAGTCCACAAAAATAATTACAAAATTATCACTTTTGAAAATATTCATGAAAATACCAACTTTACAAACCAGATTTCTCACAAATCAAATGTTTATTCTACACAATACAACCATTAATCATCTTGTTTTAAATCATGTAATCATCCCTCAAAGCTTTATAATCAACAATTAAAGTTGACAAAAATAATTGCTAAAATGTCACATTTTTGTTACAAAAACGACCAAAAACTAATAAATACTCACCACAGAGAAATTACATACATTCTTTGGCCAAAACACATTGGGCCCGACGTTGGGTGAAGATTCAGGTGAGTAGGGCTAGCTGACGATGGTGCATGGCGGCTGAATCGCTGGAATTGGTCACGTGGAGCCACAGATTTAAGTTCATCTTCCTCGCACCTAGGCAGCGTGACGGTGGCTAGAGAAAGGCGGCACGACATCGTCCGGTCATGGGTAGGAGGCAGCTCAGAGCTTAGGCCTTGATTCGACGCCGATAATGGGTTTTAAGGGGAGAAACGGTGAGAGGATGAGAAAGAGACTCGGGGACTTTAGGAAAGAAGAAATTTTTTTTGGGATTTTTAGGCAAAAATAGAAATTATAGACCCCAAATAAATCATCTAGATGTTTTATTTTAATATTCCAAAATAGTTATTTACCAAAATACTTTTATCTTGGAAAATGACTTTGTTACTCTTATAAATATCAGGTTTTTACATATAATACGTAAGAATAAAGAAGTGGTAATATGGAGCAGTTAAGAATCTTATAATTTTAATTTTATTTGATTACATATGTCCCAATATATATGAAGATCTCTTTCAGATCTGCACATGACTGTAGCATATTTCTGAGTTGGGCTTATATACATGTTATATATAAATATATGTAGCACGAATGTAAGAGCCATCAGGATAAGAATTTGAGGCTACATATAGAATTAGATCTATCGTTTCTATGAAGCAGAAAAGGACAAAGACAACATGTCTTTGGCTCCCAAACTATTATGACTTAATTAAAGTCATACTCTTTATATCATTTTTATTTTCCTCAAGTTGGATATTTGTTCTGATCAGTTTAGTGTATAGCAACCATTTTAAATAAACAATAGGTTTTTTTTTTCTCAAAAAAAAAAAAAAAAACAATAAAACTATTTGCTCAAGCACTAATTCCTATCCAACCTTCCAAGAGAAAAGTAAGTCCGTACCACTTGTAAGAGAATCTTGCTCGAGTATGCGTGATTATATATCCTGGCTCGTTGAATCAACTACTCGATTAAAAAAAAAAAAGTAGTAGAAGAAGAAAACCACAACAAACAAGTATTCTTTTCTTTCTTTCTCTTGATTACTGATTAAACATTTGAAAAAGTTTATCATCGTCACCAAACTGACAATTGTGCTAGCTTAGGACAAAAAGTCGTTCTGTCGTGTATTATCTTAATTTTGAAGCGAGTAATGATCGTACTGAATGTATATTGATATACACAACCAACAAGCTGCAAGCGCTTGATCTTCCATGATTTTTGCTCATTTTCTATTTGGATGCAATCAACTGCTTAATCTTCACGGTCAAACTAATTCTTATAAAAGACAACGAAAGGTCTACAAACATTTTTTTTAATAACTTGTTGGTGTCACATATACCATTCGATTCTCAATACCACCAGATATACAGATTGGTATAAATGTATTCATATATATATATATATATATATATATATACACATATGTGGGATCTTCACCTGTATTGTGTTGGCCCATATAACTCTTATTTTTATAGGAGTCTTATATATTACTAGAATTTAATTCTTGACTGCAAATCTAATATTCTCTATTTTTAATAATTTTAAGTATAAATAAAAAATTTGTAAAATTCAGAAGAAATTAAGTATTTAATTTTTTATTTTAGTCTTCAAATTATTAAAAATTCTATATAAAAAGAAGGTTTATCTTTAGTTTAGTTTATCAAAAAAGAAGTACTTTTGGATTCAAGAAAATATAGTTAAATTGTACAAAATTTGGTTTAATAAAACTTTATTGTTGATTAAATAGATTTCGCAAATCTTGAATTTAAACATCTAAAATTTAACTTACAAAATTTGTCATAATTTCATTTCAAGTACTTAAAATTTTGAAAATAAGCTCATTTTGAACCATTGTGTCCAATTTATACGCCAAATCCTCAAATAGTAATAAAAATATCCTCATACATTCACTCAGTAGAATCAACAAATTCGGTTAAACAGTTAGACACGGAGAAAGAGTGGGACAAGAAAAAAGGTACTAATCAAAGAGGAATAGGATTGCAAAGATAAGCCAAACGACTTGTCAAGCTATCAAGACAACTAACTCGAATGAATAATTATTTGAAAGAGAGGAAAGTAGGAGGAGTAAGCTCGAATGCTCAGTAGATAAACTGTTACCTCATTTAAAAATCTTTTTAGTAATAGAAAGTCTCTACATAGTTAATTTAATTCAAAATACCTTTACAAAACTATATATAAATATCTATATGTATACACATACATAACAATTTTCAAAGTGAATAGTCCGTATGCACGTATATATATGTATGTATATATATATATATACACATATATATATATAAGTATGATATCCCAAAATTAATCAGTACACTAACACATGACACAAATTCACCTATATCCATGAGTTTACCACTTCTCATCAATGAAAATCAGGATGTTAGCACTACGTGTGCTATATAGCTTGCCTGACACCTAGCCCATATCTAAAGAGGATACCCATTTGTCACTTACCAAACTTGAAAGGATAATTGTATTGCCTATGCCTACTAAATAGGGAGGTAATTAGAAGAAAAATCTCGTGCGGGTTCATGTACTTTGTACCATCGGTGGGGCCATAGTGTCATACTGTAAAAATTTCACGATGTTGAGTTGGTACTTATGTGTGATCTTATGACACATATATTATGAACTAATCTGTAAAAATAACCATATAGTAATTTAAGTTAAAGTAATGCTCTGATTTTTAATAAAATGGTTAATTATAATTTATAGAAAAATAGGTAATACAACGGCCCTATTTTAACATATCAAAAAATAATATCCACTCAAAAAAATCTCAAAAAAATCTAATATAATTCAATTCCATCATAAATATTCAAATAGTTCTAAAATCACGTTTGTTATCATATATTGCAGAAAGTAAGTTTTATTCAAAAATGATGTAAAATGGAGGTAACTGAGTCTCTACCTTACTAAAATAATAATACCATGCTATTGGATCTTCGAGGTGTCGTTGGACGATCGCTCAAAGGGTTGGAATCCAATTCCAAGTTCTCGATTGCCCACTTGTGAAAATCCAACTCTTTAACGAAGTTTCAAATCCATAAACAGATCTCTTTATTGAATTTCTAGCACCCAAAATAATTAAGTTAGACATATAATTCGTCTAATTCGAGTCCGAGCCGAAATCGGACTGGTAGTGTTGGAGCGGTTTCTCACCAGTCGTCCACGTGTCTTGAACTGCTGATGCTGGATTCTCCAACTGTTCACGTGTCCTTGCTATCTCAAAACTTTCTGAACTCCAAGCAAGATCGGAGAGGCGGGGGTGGCTACCTACAAAGACTCTCCGATGCTTAAGTCAGTGGTTTTTCTTTGCGTTTTGGTAGCAAGGAGAAAAAATATATCAGTATCAATATCTATCTCTTTTTTTTGTGTTTTCTTCTCTTTTTTTTTTTTATCTCTCCCTCTAGGGAACGCATGGCTTCAATATATGTGTTCCTCAGATAGCGAATAGCATGGTTTTCTATATCAGGAAAAATCATGAGTACCTTTCACCTCAAGATCTTTTTTAACCGTCACGGGCCGAGATTTCTGTAATCTCTTCTATGCTGCCGTGGCCTGATTTTTGCCGCCTCCTACTGCTGCAATCTGTCAGGAGCGAGATTTGGGCAAATCGCCATTCTGTCAGGACGGCTTGTCCCTGCACGCACACCTGCCCAGAAACGCATTAAATGCTCTGTCCGGGTCTGGAGCCGGGGGGGCTGCTCTCAATTGCACCCCGTCTGAAGACCCTTGGGGCTTCTGACCCCTTCAACTGTTAAGGTAGGGGCCGCTGTTCCTAGACAGCAGACCCTTGGGGCCTCAGACCGCCAGCTGTCGTGGTTGGGGTCTGACTGGCTGGACCATCTGGGGTCAGCATGGGGACCCTGGGGCTTCTGACCTCTGCGTTTGGAAGGCCCAATAGCCGACGGTTAGGTCACGTGCGATCCGTGTGGCCCTTCTTGAGGTACTAGGTTCAGGAACGGGCCCCACAACTGCCCCTATTTCCCTATTTGATAGATTTGCATCTATCAAGTGGTGAAACCGTCTCTTCGCTTTTCCAACCTGAGGGACGCGCGTGGCTCCCTTTTCCCGATGCGGTGATATGCCATCTCTCATCACGAGATCTGTTCGAAATTTGAAATTTTGGCTGTTCGGTTTCTTTTATTCTTTCCTCTTCCAGAAAAATTTTTCGGCTTCTCTCCTTTAAAAGCCGCTACTGTGTTTATCTGCCGCTTTATCAAAATTTTCCATCGCCCCAATCTCTCAACATCTCAAGATTTCTGCTTCCTTCTCTTCCAAAAACTTTCATCCTCTCAGTCGTCTTCCGGGGCAATGACTTCGAATCAAAATCAGGAATTGCAAACTATTACGGATTCAGAGTTGGACTCATTGAGGAGGCAGCTCTGCTTTCCCGGAGGAGTGACGCTTCAAAGAGTTAAAGGCCCCGCCGACTGGTACCTTCGGCCCTGCGCCCCTGAGGGTTCCATTGTTTTGGGCAGGAAACACCTGGAATGCCTGCGGTTCCCTCTTCCCCCTCTAGTCCATCAGTTTTTTGCCCTAACGGGAATCCACCCGATGCAACTGAATGCCAACGGGATTATGATTCTGATGGGGCTCTCTGTCCTTTCCGTTATCTACAACATGCATATTGACCTGGAGGTGGTCTTCTATGCCTACAAACTTGTTCTCATCCCTAAGAAGAGCTCCTACCCCACCTTCTATCTTCAGCTGCTGCCTGGTCGCCACGTCTTCTGGGGACTGCCGCGGTCGGACAAACTATGGGACTCTCACGCCAGGCTTTATGCCGTCGGAGGGGCGTGGTGCTCCCCTTGGGTGAACGGGGAACATTTCTAGGTCCCCTCAGTCTTCTTGCAGAGTAAGCATCGGACCATGACCTTTGGATTTGAATTTTCTCACGGTTTCGTTTCTCATGTTATTTTGCCCTGTGCAGCCTCAGCAGAAGAAAACAGGTTCGAGCCGCGCCTGTCGGCTGGGCGGCTCAAAGGTCTCGAGGGGATCGTTATCTTCAGCTCCCTAGGGGAGTGCCGGCATATTCAAGCCGTCCTCAACCCCCTTACGATGAACCTGATGCCCAGGATGGTCTCATATCTTCCTTTCCCTTTAGATACCTGGGTCATCACCAAGCATCTGAGGAGCCGGCTCGATGCCTCCGCCCTGAACTGATTTCGCTGGGACGAAGCTGATCGGATTACCGTGGTAAGTCGGCAGGTTGCGGCCTCGAGCCAGCTGGCGGGCGCTAACGACCTGGTAGTGCCGTCAAGCCTTGAGCTCGAGGAGGCTGTGAGGCTGGTGGCCGCGGAGTGCGTCAGGCTCCGCGTGGAAGAAAACGCCGCCCCCAAAAGGGTTAAGGGTAAGTTTGTTTTTGGGTCTTTGAATCTTCGCGGGTCGGATCGTAACTGCAGATTAACTTTGTCGTCTATTTTCCACAGGCTCAGGAACGGACCCCACAGGTAGCATACAAAACGAGTCAAATCTTATCCGTTCGATTTCGGTTTTCACGCCGATCACCAAACATAGTCAATATATATATATATTGGTATCTCAGATATGAGATTGCATTATATGGGAAAGTTTCTATTCCTCGCAAGTACATGGAATGCATGCTTCCGGGTGGACAGGTATTAGCAGNTTCAACTGTTAAGGTAGGGGCCGCTGTTCCTAGACAGCAGACCCTTGGGGCCTCAGACCGCCAGCTGTCGTGGTTGGGGTCTGACTGGCTGGACCATCTGGGGTCAGCATGGGGACCCTGGGGCTTCTGACCTCTGCGTTTGGAAGGCCCAATAGCCGACGGTTAGGTCACGTGCGATCCGTGTGGCCCTTCTTGAGGTACTAGGTTCAGGAACGGGCCCCACAACTGCCCCTATTTCCCTATTTGATAGATTTGCATCTATCAAGTGGTGAAACCGTCTCTTCGCTTTTCCAACCTGAGGGACGCGCGTGGCTCCCTTTTCCCGATGCGGTGATATGCCATCTCTCATCACGAGATCTGTTCGAAATTTGAAATTTTGGCTGTTCGGTTTCTTTTATTCTTTCCTCTTCCAGAAAAATTTTTCGGCTTCTCTCCTTTAAAAGCCGCTACTGTGTTTATCTGCCGCTTTATCAAAATTTTCCATCGCCCCAATCTCTCAACATCTCAAGATTTCTGCTTCCTTCTCTTCCAAAAACTTTCATCCTCTCAGTCGTCTTCCGGGGCAATGACTTCGAATCAAAATCAGGAATTGCAAACTATTACGGATTCAGAGTTGGACTCATTGAGGAGGCAGCTCTGCTTTCCCGGAGGAGTGACGCTTCAAAGAGTTAAAGGCCCCGCCGACTGGTACCTTCGGCCCTGCGCCCCTGAGGGTTCCATTGTTTTGGGCAGGAAACACCTGGAATGCCTGCGGTTCCCTCTTCCCCCTCTAGTCCATCAGTTTTTTGCCCTAACGGGAATCCACCCGATGCAACTGAATGCCAACGGGATTATGATTCTGATGGGGCTCTCTGTCCTTTCCGTTATCTACAACATGCATATTGACCTGGAGGTGGTCTTCTATGCCTACAAACTTGTTCTCATCCCTAAGAAGAGCTCCTACCCCACCTTCTATCTTCAGCTGCTGCCTGGTCGCCACGTCTTCTGGGGACTGCCGCGGTCGGATAAACTATGGGACTCTCACGCCAGGCTTTATGCCGTCGGAGGGGCGTGGTGCTCCCCTTGGGTGAACGGGGAACATTTCCAGGTCCCCTCAGTCTTCTTGCAGAGTAAGCATCGGACCATGACCTTTGGATTTGAATTTTCTCACGGTTTCGTTTCTCATGTTACTTTGCCCTGTGCAGCCTCAGCAGAAGAAAACAGGTTCGAGCCGCGCCTGTCGGCTGGGCGGCTCAAAGGTCTCGAGGGGATCGTTATCTTCAGCTCCCCAGGGGAATGCCGGCATATTCAAGCCGTCCTCAACCCCCTTACGATGAACCTGATGCCCAGGATGGTCTCATATCTTCCTTTCCCTTTAGACACCTGGGTCATCACCAAGCATCTGAGGAGCCGGCTCGATGCCTCCGCCCTGAACTGATTTCGCCGGGACGAAGCTGACCGGATTACCGTGGCAAGTCGGCAGGTTGCGGCCTCGAGCCAGCTGGCGGGCGCCAACGACCTGGTAGCGCCGTCAAGCCTTGAGCTCGAGGAGGCTGTGAGGCTGGTGGCCGCGGAGTGCGTCAGGCTCCGCGTGGAAGAAAACGCCGCCCCCAAAAGGGTTAAGGGTAAGTTTGTTTTTGGGTCTTTGAATCTTCGTGGGTCTGACCGTAACTGCAGACTAACTTTGTCGTCTATTTTCCACAGGCTCAGGAACGGACCCCACAGGTAGCATACAAAACGAGTCAAATCTTATCCGTTCGATTTCGGTTTTCACGCCGATCACCAAACATAGTCAATATATATATATATTGGTATCTCAGATATGAGATTGCATTATATGGGAAAGTTTCTATTCCTCGCAAGTACATGGAATGCATGCTTCCGGGTGGACAGGTATTAGCAGTGTAAGTAAAGAGAACTCTTCTTGTCAGATGTGATGGTTAATTATGTATATAATTAATTCGAATGTCATATATGTTATCTTTTGATACCGTTGAATTTATTTTCATGAATAGATTATAGATTGCTATGCACAAATCCTTTCCCATGACGAACGTAGTCGATGTGAGCCATCCAACCAAAAGTTTGGTACATGCCAGCTCAAATTTCGGTAAGAGTTATACTTAACCAGGTCATTTTGGCAATCTAAAAAGTTGCGAATAGATTTGGTGGTCAATCACTATGTATAGTGTTCGGTTGTTGTACAAAGTTGGTATTGAGATACTTTTAATATTTATGTTTTCTCCATGTTAGATGCTAGTTCCAGTACTATTGAAGGATGGACCAGGTCATTGATTTTTGGCTAACATTAAACTGAAGTCCCAGACCGTTGACTTGTGGGATTCTATGGCCACAACACGACACAAAGTTCCACGTGCGAATGCAACCGCTGAAATGGTATTCTCTAGTCACTAGTGTAGGTTGTGTTTTATGTCAAAATTTGTGTAAGATTGATTTTTATTGATCTTTATTATATTATTAATTGCAGCTGCAGACGTTGGACATTCTATTCATGTTTGACATTAAGATGGGTATGCCTGAGGGGTTTAAGTTTTCGAACTTTAAGATTCGTGTTTTGCCTGAAGTACTGCAGCAAAGCAATAGGACTGACGGTGGACTATTCGTGATGAAGTTTATGGAATCGATTTATTTGGGTGAAGTTGGGGTGAATGTTATGAAATATAATAAGTTATTAGTAATTGTTGTGCGGTCTAAAATCTTATATATTGGTCAATGCCAAAAAGGGAAAAGTTGACCAAGTGAACGTGTCAGGTCACATGAGTAAGATTAAGTGCGATTTCCTTCGAAAGAGTTAAGTGCGACCTCCATCGCATAAGTTAGTGCGATCTCCTCCGAAAGAGTCTCTACCGTATAAGTTAATACGACCTGCTCTGAACGAGTTAAGTGCGACCAGAATGAAAAGAAAACTAGACTAAGCTTCGTCAAACGGGTAACCTACAAAGAAAGGGAAACAAAAGTTTCTCTTTAAAGATCAACCAGTCATCTCATTTAAGTTATTACCCAGTTATATTATTATTCGAATTGTATTTTCTGATTATACAGTTACTCATTCTCACAATTGGGAAACATTAAGCTATCTTCACCTATATAAAGGGAGTTCAATGTTTCAGTAGGAGATTTTTGATCTTTTATCTTTCAGATCTTTTGGGAATTTTTTAAACTCTTGCTTCTTCTTTCCGGACAATATATTGTAATTTTGAGCTCTTGGAATTCCAGCCTTAAAACTTAACAGAGTTCTTGTAATTCTCCAGAAAATAGTAAAAAAACAGTGGACGTAGGCTCATTTTTTTGGGGTTGAACCACTATAAAATTCTCGTCTCTTTGTTTGCTTTGATTAATTAATCATTTTCACACACAAGTCATATTTTGTAATTTTTCCAAATTTATTGTTGACAAAACCTTCGTCAATAATCGGCGCTAGAATGAGGGCTATTCCAGCAGAAAAGTTTGTCCATTCCGCTTCTTTCAACAATGACAAACACTAAAAACACTACCAGAAACACTGGAACTCGCTAAAATCATCCCCAAAGTACCGTTGTTGCATAAGTAGATCCTGCTCAGGATCAACCTGCTGTGACCACACCAGAAAATATTGTCGAGAGATAGGATCGTATGGAGGAAGCATTGGTGAACCTTCAGCAAATTATAAGTCAGATTAATGACTCTCTATGACGACTTACTGAGGGACAGATGCTAACTCCATCACAGCATAAACGTCCCAGAGAACGTCCTGCTCAATAACCTGAGAGAGGAATTCAGATCCTGGAGACAGGGAACCGCGACCAACCTAAAATCTGGCAGAAGCGTCGAGGAGATTGCATCTCCAAGGGAAAAGGCAAGGTCGCAGACTTGCCTCTGGTATCTGGTACTGAAAGTTCGAGCACTGATCGTGATCGTGGACAATCTTCTTGGAGAGCAATCATCAATCGTGATTATCTAGACAACGAGCAAAAACGTCAATCAAGGAGTGTCTTTGAAAGGATCAGTGGGGAATCTCGACAGAATCCTACAGACCTGAGACAACATCTGGATCAGCGACGTAGTCAGGAGTGATCCACATCGCATCACAATGACCAAAGTCGATCTCGTCGCACTGTTTCATTGGAATCCATAAGGTCGCAGCAGACCCTACCTAACCAACCTGCCTTATATCGTGACAACGATCATAGGCCACTCCTACCACCAGTAAGAGAGAATGTTCTCCCTCTGAACGTCGATATTCATAATTTGACGATTGCTTTAGATGCACTTGCTGGTTGGGACGATGAGCTCGCTAATGGGTATCGTCAATCGCCATTCAGCGAGGAGGTTCGAGCTGTCGCCTTACCTGCTGGATTTAAACTTCCCACCATAAACACTTTTGATGGGAAAACTGATACACAGGACCATATGGATCACTTCAGCGATCTGATGGAACTTCATCGTGTTGATGATCTCGCACGTTGTAGATGCTTTGCTGTAACTCTCACAGGAGCGGCGAAGAAGTGGTTCCGAAGACTCAAGTCTGGTTCAGTCTCATCGTGGCAACAGATTTAGACTGCATTCTTGTGGCAATTCCAGGCCGCAAAGAATTTTACTGTTCTACTGGTAAGTCTGTTTGCTATTCGGCAAGGCCCGGAAGAAACTCTATGATCTTACCTAAATCGTTTTACCTCAGAGTTGGCAAAGGTCAATAACCCGCTTGAGGGAGGAGTTTTAACTCTAATGATGGCTGGGGTACGACTAGAAACTAAACTCTAGGAAGAGTTACTAGAGCGAGAATGCAGAACCTTTGAAGACTTCTATCGAAGAGTTGGTCGACATCTAAGGGTGGAATCTTCACGCAAAAACCTTCATAAGACAACAAAGGGAGGAGGAAAGGATGCTGCCAAAGATGCGATCACAAACAACAACAATAATGATAAGAAGTCGAACAAAAGGAGTAATGAACAATCGACTGAGAAGCAGCCCAAACAGAAAAAGCAGGAGATTCCAATAGCTCTCATGAGGTTCAATAATTATATTGAATTTAACGCACCCATAGATCATATTTATGTGGTCACAAACCAATAGGAGCGGTATTGTCAACCGGAACTGATGAAAAGAGATAGAGCGAGGCACGACCCCAACAAGTTTTGTTAGTATCACAATGACATTGGACACGATACCAATAACTGCTTCACTTTGAGAGATGAAATCGAAAGTTAATTAAAGAAGGGCGGCTGCGGCAGTACACTAAACTCAACAATGAAAGGTGAGAAGAAGACCGACAATGATCTCTAGAAATTCAGCGCGAGGTGCGAACTATTTTCGGAGGACCGCACGTTGGTGGAGACTCGAAGAGAGCATAAGATAGATACGCATGAGAAGCGCGACAACAACCATTAACTAATGTCATGCATCTCGAGCAGCGACCACAAAAGCTTCAACGGGTACTAGATATGGATATTACCTTCACAGAGCAAGATACCAGGGAGGTCCATTACCCGCACAATGATGCGTTGGTCATAAAGATCAACTGTGGAAGCATGCAGCTATGGCGAGTATTGGTTGATAATGGCAGTGTTGTCGACATCTTGTACTATGATGCCTTCAAGAAGATGGGGTTGAGTGAAAATGACCTGAAGCCCGCTGTCACCCCACTCTATGGATTTACTGGTAACAGCATAGTGCCCAGGGGCATGATTGAGTTAATGGTCAACGTTGGAACCTGTCCTAGGGTTTTAACGGTAATGAACTAATTCTTAGTTGTGGATTGCCCCTCTGTATTTAATGCTGTATTAGGAAGACCGACACTGAGAGAACTTCGAGCAGTAACTTCGATCTATCATCTCGCTATGAAATTCCCAACTCAACAAGGAGTAGGCGAGGTACGTGGCAACTAATATGATGCGAGGACTTGTTATAATAACTCAATAAAGCTCGCAACAAAAGATATGATATCTCGCACAATGATGGTCCAGCTACAAGGAGAAGCATCAAGGAAAGCATCAGAAGCGTCAAGTGAAGTATCATGTGGAACGTCAATCGATGACCTCGACCCTCGAGAAATTGATGGTGAGGTCGAAACTGGACCTATAGAAAACTTGGAAGATTTGCCAATCGATTGGTCTTCGAAGGTTCTTAAAATCGGAGTGAAGCTTCAAGAACCCGTGCGAGCTTCATAAATCGCTTTTCTGAAATTAAATTTGGATATCTTCGCATAGCAACATTCGTATATGGTGGGGATTGATCCGAATATCATGTGTAGATACGACGATCTACCTATGAGCAAGATCAAAGTAGCGCGCTGATAAGGATTGAGCTTGATTTTTAGAAGAAAAGCGCGAGTGTCTGAGCTTCAGATCGCATCATATCAACAGCGTACGGCTCAATATTGTAACTCTAAAGTTAGAATCCGAGGGTTTAAAGTTGGTGATCTTGTTCTTCGATAGGTTCTACCTAATAATAAAGAGCACGGTGCCTGTGTATTTGGATTCTCTTGGGAAGGACCATATATTATTGATGCCGTTATTTGACCTAGGACATATAAGTTAGCTCGCACTGGTGGACAAAAGATCGAGCATGCTTGGAATACAGAACAATTTCGTCGCTATTATCAGTAAATCTTCATATATATCTTCATGTATTCATCATTCATCCATAAAGATATCTACTTATTTATCATTCGCTGGTCGTCATTCGTTGATCGTCATTCGTTGATCGTCATTCGTTGTTCGTCATTCGTCATTCGTTGATTGTCATTCGTTGTTCGTCATTCGTCATTTGTCATCATCAATAAGGGTGTCTCCTCATCGATCATTCGATTTGGTCCACCTTTTATAGTTTTATGGCAGTCTTCAAATACCATAAGACTTGGGGTGCAGTGGGATCAGAATATTATCTCCTACTTGCTTCCTAAGGGACTATGCAAAACGTCCATTTCGAGATGTCGGAATTTTAGATCGCCGAAAAATCTAAAATTCCTTAAAATCTTATGATTTTCTCCTCGCTTCATGCCTTAGCATGTCGTATTATGCAATTTTCCTCGAAGAATAAAGTAACTAGGCAAAACGTTCATTATTCGTTGTGATATTTTGTTATATTTACATTTTTCCATGGAACTTTTGAAAAATAGTATTGAGCTTGTATCACTCATACTTGCTGTTTTCTTAAGTGACCTAACCTATCCTAACACAACTATTTTGAGTGTGTTGGATTCGAATCGCAATAGTGTACCGATCAGTCACCTAGTGATTAACTATTTGGTTAAATTAATTATCTTCTATATTACAATTTAGTGTTTTGATTGTTTTGCAGGAATAAATATCGCACCTGTATGCAAGCAAAGAAATACAAATAAGAAGTTAAAAAATAAAAGAACACACAATTTTTATGCAGACGTGCTCGCTCCACCATCTCCAGTTTTGGTAGCTTCCGCTTCCCTCCAACTCCAGACAAGCTCGACCATGTCTTCGCCAAGGATGGAAAAGTCGAAGTCCAGATGCTCGCAGAAGATGTTATATATAATGGTCGATGAGAAGATGTCACTAGCTTTCTATTCGAGCTCCTTGACTTCAGTAGCCTTGAACTCTTCAATAGCCTTGTGAGCCACCTCTGTTGTCGCCTCCTTCATGCGATCTGGATGCTCGGAGATAGTTTTTTCAAGCTCTTTAATTTTCTCCTCAAGCTCCTCCTTTTTGAGCTTTTCTTTGGCCAGATCCTCGCGTAGCTGCCGATTCTCCAATTCGAAGGATTTTTTCTCTTCCTCATGAGCCTTCTTCGAGTCCTCGAATGCTTGGGTTATCTCTTCGATTTTTTCGGCTTTTTCAATATATTCGAGGACCGGGTAATGCATCAGAACAACATCTGCAGCGGTCTGAAAATATAACACATCAATACCAGAAAAGTACGTTGAAGAGAGAAAATAGAAGATGCTTACATTCGCCAACATCCTCATTGCAGAACCGAAGGCAAACTTGGCTGATCGTCGCTTCATCCTCTCCCAGCCATCTTCAGAAGTGAAGTAATCAATGAAGACTACGCTCATACCAGCCTTCTCCGACCATTGGTTAAGGAGTGCGAAAAGCTCCTCGTCTTTATCAACCTGGTTCGATTCTGAAGAAGTGGCAGTCTCCTTAGATGGATCAGGATGGCTCGCAGTTTGAGGCTGAGGAGGAGGCGAGTTTGTCGGGATATCCTCGAAGGCGACTTTTCGTTTCTTGGAAGTGTCGACCTTCTCTTTCCCTTTTGACGTCGATGAAGGTGTGCTCTCTGGTGTCTTGTACTTTGCCATTGACCCCAGGTAGAAGGCAGTGCTCGTAATCTGCTGCAGATAACCATTTCTATACAGATATGTGAGTCAGCATTCGAGGTGATATAATACAATGATAAGGAAAAAAGAAGAAAAAAATAATTACCTTCTTGCTGTTAAGAAACTGGTGGTGATGTGGCTTCTGGAGATGATGGTTCCGAGGTTGTAGGGGTGGCAGGTGCTTTTCGCTTCCTAGGTTTGGAAGACGAGGCACTCTTTTCCTTCTGCTTCCTTGGCTTCTTCTTCTTTGAGCTCGAGGTCTGGTCGAACGGACGGTGGAATCCAGGAAGGCGGCTCCCTTTGGAAGCAGACCGCAAGCGACTAAGTTCTTGGAAGTCCCAAGCTTCTTCCAATCGAAAGGTCATTTATTCTATACACCCTTATGAGTTGTTCTCTGGAAAGT
>JXTB01000272.1:360424-406816 GCA_002914805.1 Parasponia andersonii | reverse complement strand
TGTTCTTGAATCTTGAAGAAAACTTTAGAGAACTTTTTGAAATCTTTATAGACTACCACAATTGTTAGAAAAAAAGAGATAGAGAGAAATATAGGAGGAAAATAGATTGTAGTTACAAGATAATGTCCTTTTTATAGGCTTATTATGAACATAAAATACACTTAATATATATATATATTTTAAAGTTAATAATAATTACACCACTTACCTAACTTTATTCTCTTTTTTTTTTTATTTGTTATCTTTTAATCATGAAATTAATTAATTTCCACTATGTTTTTCCACTTTTAAAATAGTACAATATTTAATAACAATATGTGGATACATAATATGTAGATAACATCATCCTTATATTTAGTATCCATTTAATCAATATAATGAATGTATATTTCAAATAGTTAATGTATTAAACCATACCATTTTTACACTTTTCAAAATTTATTTTGTTTTCTAATATTATTAATTAATTTATTTTGCTTTAAAAACTAGTGGGATGTAAACTCATAACATATTTTGGCAACTCTATCGTTAATAAAGTAATAGTATACAAATGATAAAAATAGTCCTAATATAATTTATTGCTAACTTAGCAAAAGTTGTCAATTATTCTTTTCTTTTCCCTCTTTTCTTTTCTCTTTTTTTTTTTAAAGTTACTTTATTAAATCAAATATATATATATATATATATGTGTACATAACATATATAATACTTAATCTATAATTTGGGGGAGAATTATTAGAAATTTTAATTTGGGCGTTCTTGTATCAAGATAAGTGATTATTGGGCTAAAACATTTAGAGTCCAAATACAAACAAGTTGTATTAACAATTTTAATTTGTATTTTCCTATTGGGCCAAATTTAGATCCTAATAGCAAACATAATTCATTAAGTCTATACCATATTAAATAACGATAGTAATTATATATGTCCTATTATATATCTAATCAAACTTATATACATAAATATATACTAACTATTCTCTTATCATATATTTAAAAAAGAAAATCAATATTACTTATTAATTTAACATAATAAGAGGTTAATATTAAAATTAATCAATCACTCAACACATTAAACAATAATTATATTCATAAATTTGGAAATGCATATATTTTTCTTTTTATTAAGTACATGTGGTTAAACTTGACTTTCATGTGTGTATTCTACTGCAACTATCACCACAAAATTTGTTAGTGTATAAATATTTTATTTATGTGATTAAATAATTTAAATAAACATAATAAAATCTTAGGCTAAGTAACAAACTTGATATTACAATATTACTACAACAACCACCCCATTAATTTTTTGGTTATATAAACCTGATATCATAGATTTTAATCAACAACATATCAACCGGAAAATTAATTCTCAAATTTTTCAAGTTTCATAGCATCAATTATGGAGAGAACTAATAACTCATACATGAACGAAGATAAATCTTCTGAAGTGTGTCCCATTTGTAAGAAGACAAGTGAAACCATAGACAATTTCAAGGAAGTCATGCTCAACAATCACACCAACCTAACGAGTATAATGGAGAAAATTTATGAAGCAACGCGACAGTTGGACAGGGCCACACAAGCAATAGAGACCATCTCTAAGGATTTACATTACCCTGGACACACTGCCAAAGGATACCGAGTCAACCCAGCCTTGAAGGAGATGATGGAAGAAGATGCAATTGCTTCTGCTGAGTCTACTGAGCTAAGCTGCGACAATGCAACAACAAAAGGGAATCCATAGATGGTTTAGCATAAACTTTTCTTACGATTTAATTAATCCTACTTAATGAAATTATTGTATCAATTTAATGGCCTCTTACAATTTAATTATGTACTACTTATATTTTACCTGTGACTGGAAATTTTATCAAAATTTTGATTAAATATGCATTAATTAAATAGTCTATAGATCGATACAATATAGTAACCCTTCTCACCTACTTCACCAAAAATTATGTCATTTTTTTAATAAAAAAATTAAACTGCGGTATATTATCGAATAATTCTAGTACAAAATGATATTGAATCAAACGTTACACATTAAGATAAGTAGGCCCAAACTAATAGGCCCAAATCATAAAAGAGTAGAATCCAATTGGCACATCTAACGTTCTAATTTTTATCAACCCAATTATATTTTTATTTTTAAATCCAACATAACAACTGTATATTATTGCACTCAGCCAAATTAATGGCTCATTTCTTCGGTTGATATTAACGTTAAATTTTTCTACAACACAACATTAATTGCCTCAAACTACCTCTTACATGATTCTGAAAATACACTACCTCTTTCACCATCACATATTATACCTAATCACAGAAGCTGCATCCTATTACTACTAGTATCACCTCCACTTGCGAACGGCACAAATGATGATAAAGTATGATACCTGTTGGAGCGATTCTTACCAGTTGTCCACGTGTCTCTGAACTGCTGATGTTGTATCTACCAGCTGTCCACGTATCCTTGCTATTTCAGCGTGCTTTTTACTTTAAGTCAGGTCGGAGAGGCGGGGGTGGCCACCTGCAAAGACTCTCCGATGCTTAAGTCAGTTGTTTATCCCTGAGGCTGAGAAGCAAAGATTTAGTTTTTCTTTTTATATGTCTATCTTAATTTATTTTTTTTTCGAGAGGGAAGTAAGGCTTATATACATAATCCTGGAACTGGGAGCTTTTTCCGGCTCTCAATCCCAGGATTGAGTACCTTTTCTCATCATGACTTACTCCAGAGATCACGGGCCGTGATTACTGTGATTTCCCTTGTATCGTCGTGGCCTGTTTTTCACCGTTGCCTACGATTCGGGCCTGTCGGGGGCCGAGACTTTGACAAACAGCCGTTATGTCAGGGCGGTTTACCCAATGTGCGCGCACCTAACCAGGATCGCATTAAATGCCTTGTCTGGGTCTGGAGCAGCGCGTTTCGTCCCGTGGTGTTCTGGCAGAAGACCCTCGAGGCTTCTGACCTCCAGCTGTCGAGGCAAGAACTAGATTAGGCCGAATCGTCCAGGGTCTGAGATGGATTCAACCCTATCCTCAGACAGCCCATGGGCCCATGCGGTATCACGTGTGACTCGCGTGACTTTTAAATAGTTACTCTCGACACGCGTCGGATGGCGTGCCCCCCCTTATGACCTGCTATGCCACTTAATTTACTACGTGGTACGTGATCTAGGAACGGGCCCCACAACTACTCCAATTTCCCAATTTGATGGATTCGCATCCATCAAATAAGGAAATCGTATCTCCAATCCTCCAATTCGAGAGGTACACGTGGCCGCTTACCATCAATTCTTTCCAATTACCGATGCTAGTGTACGCTCTCTTGTGTCATGATTCTTTTCAAATTTTTGAAATTCTAGTGCTTCAGCCTTCCTCGCACCGTTCCTTTCCAAGGGGGATTTTTCGGCTCCTCCTCTATAAAAACCGCATTTACGCTCGTTTCTTATTTTACCAAAATCTCCAAGTATTCTAGGTTTCTAAAATCTTAGGGTTTTCGACTTTTCCCTTTGCTAGAACCTTTTACTCATTTTGATCGTATCCAGAACGATGGCCTCGAACAAGAATCAGAAGCTCTGTCCCATCGTGGATTCAGAGTTGGACTCACTAAGAAGGCAGTTTTGCTTCCCTGGTGGAGTTATATTACAAAGGGTCGAGTGCCCCGCAGATTGGTACGACAGAGCTACGCTGACCCTCATGAGGAAGAGAAAGTTTGCGCGCAGCATCTCGTCAGAGGGAATTGGTTAAGATAAGACCGAAAAATCACATTCAAGTGGGACTCCAAGGGGGGCGGTAGCCGAAGCCGCCAATGTAGCAACAGTCACTGTGGCCTCTTCTGCTGAGGATGCGCCGCCCCTTGCTGTCATCGAAAGTGCGCTCGGCGACTCTCTGCCTCCTACCGTCCTCACCTCTGCCGCTTCGGGAGCGTCGAATGAAGCTACTAGAGTGCATCTGGTGGAGGGAGAAGACATTCTCACGGTTGGCTGAGTGGAGCCGCGTTCCTCAGACGTAGACAATGCCCAGGGAGAGAGTCTAGCTATAGAGTTCGAGCTGGAGGCGCTCTCCTTGGAGAACGTTGAGCTCGTCGCTGGCTACAGCATTGTGCAGGTTTGGCTCGTCTGGCCGCCACTTCCATATTTTTCGGCATCCTTGCTGAACACTGACCTTGCTTTCTTGTATCCTATAGCTAGTCGCTGCCCAGTCCTTCTACTCCTCTCATGTCAGGGAGCTGACCGGGGAGCTGAACGCCCATCCTGCAATGGCCGAGCAGAGCGAGGTCGCCCTAGCCACGTTGAGGGCAGACTTCGACCTGTATCGGAGCCTGGACGAGGCTAGGGTCAGCAGCGCGGTGCCTCATGCTCTGAGCATCGAGAGAGTCAAGCGTAAGGAGCTGGTCTCCAAGTTGGCCAAAGCAGAGGCTGATAGGTTGGCTCAAGCCGAGGCCGCCGGGCTAGCCCAAACTGAGCTCAAGGTCAAAGAGCAGGAGTAGCAGAACGCAGGGGCGGAGGTGGAGCTCGCTTTCATCGCTCATGACAGAGCTGTCGACGATGCCAAAGAGGTGAGGAAAGCCTAGGCAAAAGCCAAACTAGAGGTCCATTCCCTGTAGCTTAGGCTCGATCGGTCCAAAAGGTAAATCGACATCTTTACTTGGGTCATAGAAAACTGATGGGAGCTCATGCAGAGTTGTCTCGTAAGCACGGTGAAGACCTTGCCGATATTAATATACTTTTGATCGACTTGTCGCAGCGGCAAGCAGAGCTGAGGGATAGGTTGGCGGATGCGGAGAAGCTAAAAACAAGGTACCAGAGGCAAGTTGATGTCCTTTCTGCAGAAAGCTATAGGTCTGGTTGGGAGAACATGGAATTCGAGGGCCACACGGAGGTGGTAACGCAAGACCAGTTCGATGAGCAGAAAGGCATTGAGAGGGACTATTATTCCATCAGGCATTATATGCAGCAGTTGGGGGATGAGATCAACATCGCGTACCCCGCTGATGTGCTAAAGATGCTTGACGAAGAAAAAGACGGGCCCTCTACATTTGTCTCTGTTGCCAGGGAGATTGTCCCTGCTTCCGGTTTGCCAGAGCAGGCTACGGAGGTTCGGGCGGTCAGCCTGGTCTTGGCGCCTTAACTAGCAGAGATTTAGGTACGGTTATTTTGTCTAGCGATGATTCTGACTCTGGTACGCCACCCTTTGCCGATGCTGGTCCAAGCGCCGAAGCTAGTAGCGCTCCTCTCTTGGAGGTAACTAGAGCCTCTCACTTTTTGTGTATTTGTAAAGTACTAACTGTATTATGTAAAGCTGACACTTGTTGTAAACTCCTGTTTTGAATAATAGAAACAACGCATTTTTCTCATGTTTATTCGCCTCTCTTTTTTGTTGCCCGCATTCATGGTCAGGGTCGAACATCATATACGATGCCATTCCCTTGTCGGCAATGCGGCCGACCTCTGGGTTTGGCTCAATCGTATGTGATTTGGAGTTTTTAGTGAATTCTCCCCATGCTATGATTAACAAGATTAGCTCTGGAGATTGGGATGTGAGTTCTGGCTCATCCGGCTTTGAGGATGTATAACCTCTATTATGACTTGTCTTGGCAGAATTCGACCCGCGGGTGTGGCTGGATTTCTCAGACCCCAAATGGGAATGCACCAGGAACCAGCTCCAGGGGTTGGTCGACCACTGCTTAGATCTGTTACTGTAGAGGAAAAGGCCCGGGCTCAGCTCTTATCGGGAGCAAACAGGGCGTTACCACTTCGATATGTCCCTCCGAGTCCGTCCAAGACCTGCTTCTTACAAATAGAGCCATCGGGTCCGCGGCCCTGTCGACTACGCATTTTGTATTTTAGGCAATAATAAATAGAGTTTGGTTTAACTTCTGTCTTCGTGCTTAGTCTTGTATTGGCCTACTTCCAGGGGCCCGTTCACTTCCAGTCCATGCGTAGCTAAGGTGCTCTTTGGGGAGGGTCTGCTTCCAAAGGGTAGACCCTGGCCCCGTTTGCCTTCATCTCATGTGCAGCTAAGGTGTTTTGGGGAGGGTCTACTTCCAACGGGTAGACCCTGGCCCCACTTGCCTTTGTCTCGTACGTAGCTAAGGTGCTCTCTAGGGAGGGTCTGCTTCCAACAGGTAGACCTTAGCCCTGTTTGCCTTTGGCTCGCGTGCAGCAAAGGTGTTTTCTGGGAGGGGTCTTATCGCCCAACTCTTTTCCCATCCTGCAAGTGTTCCTTGAGGGCTGGCAGCAAGTTTTCATCGTGCGGCCTCTTGCCTTTCGTACATCCTTTCTGGTTGTCAGCGAGCGACGTGATCCCCGTTGTATGATTCTTGATAATGCCGGTGGGCAAGTTTTGGTTGCGCAGCTCATTCCTCTTCATATGTTTTCTCGGGCCATCGGCAAGCATTTTGTGGCACGATGTGATTCCCATAATACGATCGTTTTTGAGATCTGCTGGCAAGTTTTTGGTTGTGCAGCTCTTTCCTCTTCGTATGTTTTCTCGGGTCGTCGGCGAGCGACGTGATTCCCACAGTACGATTTTTGATGAGGTCTGTTGGCAAGCATTTTACTACTCAGCTCTTTCCTCTTCGTATATTTTCTCGGGTCGTCGGCAAGCGACATGATCCCCGCAGTACGATTTTTGATGAGGTCTGTTGGCAACCATTTTACTACTCAGCTCTTTCCTCTTTGTACGTTTTCTCGGGTCGTCGGTAAGCGTCGTGATCCCCGCAGTACGATTTTTTATGAGTGAATAGTTTGTGGGGTCTGGTACTGGAGACAAACCTTTTTTCATAGCAATCCAAAGCATAAGTCTGTGTCACAGAAACGCTGACCTGTTTTGGAATTAAGCTGTTCAATAATACAAGCATTTACATGTATTTCACAACATTTACATGCATCTCACACATGGTACTTTTTCAAGTGCTGAGCGTTCCACGTGTTTGGTAGGCTCTTCCCGGTCTTGAGTTCTTTCAGAACATATGTACCATTGTTAAGCGCCTTGGTCACCTCATAGGGCCCTACCCAGTTAGAGTCTAGCTTCGAGGAATTCCCCGTTCTGACCTTTAAGACCCAATCTTCGGCGTTAAATCGACGAGCACTAACTTTCTTTGTATAGTAGGACCTAGCCTGCTGATGGTACGAGGCCAGGTGGACCAGGGCTATGTCTCTTGTTTCTTCCAGGAGGTCTGTGTTATAGCTTAGGTGCTGTTCGTTAAGTGAGGCATCTCTTACCCCTTCGGAGCGAAGGGTTGGGAGGCCAATCTCGGTCAGGATCACAGTCTCTGACCCGTAGACCATGGCGAATGGTGTTCTTCCCGTTGACCTCTGCTCCGTCGTTCGATGGGCCCACACAATGGCAGGTAGCTCTTCTAACTACCTGCCTTTAGCCTCTTGTAAGTTCTTTTTAATATTACTGAATATGGCTTTGTTCGTTGCCTCTGCTTGACCGTTCCCCTGAGGGTAGTTTACGGATGAGAAACTGAGCCTTATATCATACAACTCACACAGTTCCTTAAGCTTAGCGTTCTGGAACAACTCGCCATGATCAGCGTGTATCTCTTTCAGTATTTTGTAACAGCAATTTATGTTTTTCCAAATGAAGTTAATTGTGTCTGCCTTATTAACGGTCGCATAGGCTTCAGCCTCTACCTATTTGGTGAAATAATCGATGGCCAGCAAGACGTACCTTCTTCCCCTCAGACTTCTGGAGAGCTCTCCGACGATGTCCAGGCCCCATTTAGCGAACAACCAAAAGTTATGTTCAAATGGAGTTCCTCCATGGGTTGGCACTTTATGGGGGAGAAACTCTGGCACTTGACACACTTCTTAACAAATTGGGCAGTCTCAGTCATCATGTATGGCCAGAAGTATCCAGCCGTCAAGGCCTTATGGGCGAGGCTATGTCTGCCAGAGTGGTTGCCGCATGCTCCCTTGTGGATTTCCTCCATTAGCTTTTGCGCCTCGACGGGACCTATGCACCTCAGCATTGGTCCCATCGTTGATCTCCTATACAGTCGTCCCCCCACCATCGAAGATCTGGTAGCCTTCAGTCTGATCGACCTCGCTTTTTGGGGGTCCACGGGCAGGTTCCCCAACACCAAGTATTGGGTGATGGGTTTCATCCACCCCTCATCTGCAGAGTCAATTGCAAACAAATGGCGTGCAGGGGTCTCCGAAGGGTCCCTCGTGTTCTCGCCCTCTAGTAGAATCTTCGCGTGTCCGGTTGTCTCCCCGATTTATGCACTTTTAGCTAGCTCATCGGCCTTTTGATCCATCTCCCTGGGTATTTGTTCGATATTGAAACTACTAAAGCGGGCTTTCGCCCCTATTACCCTGGAGAAGTACCTGTGTAATCTCAGCTCTTTTACTTCAAAGTCTCCCCTGACCTGACCCACGATCAGCTGTGAGTCAGTCTTTACTGCGATGCTCTCTACTTCGAAGTGCAGAGCCAGCTCAAGGCCTTGCAACAGCGCCTCGTACTCTGCCTCGTTGTTCGTTGCCTGGAAACTGAGCCTCAAATCTTTCTCTATCCTGAGTCCTGCTGGGATCTGCAGGACTATTCCGATACCTGACCCTGAGGCGTTCGTGGATCCGTCAGTGTAGAGAGTTCAGGCTGAAGGGATGTGAGGCAGAGACGTCTGAAGCGGGTCTTGTGGCTCGCCGAATGATTGGATTTCTACCAGGAAGTCCGCCATGACTTGCCCTTTCTTCGCCACTCGAGGCCAATACTCGATGTCGTATATCCCCAGTTCGATGGCCCACTTGGTTAGTCGTCCCGATAAGTCCGTTTGGCCAAGATTTTCCAGATGGGGAAATCAGTATATACCGTAACTGAGTGTACCTCGAAGTATTGCCTGAGTCTTTTCTTAGCATTGACCAGAGCCAAGGCCAGTTTCTCTGCCATACTATATCGCATCTCGGCGTCCAGGAGCATACGGCTTGCGTAAAACACTAGCTTCTGCTTGTTGTCTTCCTCGATGAAGAGTACGGCACTGATCGCTACTTCGGACATTGCCAAATAAGTGTATAGGCACTACCCCTCTGCCGGGGAAGCCAGGATAGGCGGATGACTTAAATACAGCTTGAGCTCTGCTAGTGCCTTGTCTTGCTCTTCACCCCAGACGACAATGGAGCTTCTCTTTATGCACTAGAAGATATGCTTACATCGGTCAGACATCTTGGAGACAAATCAGCTAAGAACAGCTATCTTCCTGGTTAGGCGCTAGACCTCCTGAATGGTTGAGGGTCTTTGCATATCTGTGATTGAAGACAACTGGGTCGGGCTGGCCTCAATGCCCCTTCTGCTCAAGATGTGCCCCAGGAACTGGCCGGAGGACACCCCGAACGCGCATTTCTTGGGGTTCAGATGCATCCGGTATCACCTCAGAATCTGGAAACATTCGTCTAGATATCCCAGATGGCCCGAAGCTTCTTTGCTTTTCACGACCATATCGTCGATGTAGACTTCCATAGTCTTCCCTAGCAGCTCGGCGAACATTTTGTTCATGAGCCTCTGGGAAGTCGCCCCCGCGTTCTTCAAGCCAAAAGGCATGCGCGGTAATAGTACAGACCTCGTTCCGTAATGAATGCCGTGTGGATCTGGTCCTCCTCATGTAGAGGGATCTAGTTGTATCTAGAGTAGGCATCTAGGAAGCTCATTCTGTCGAATCCAGCCGTCGCATCGACCATTTGGTCGATCCTTGGCAGAGGGAAGCTGTCCTTCGGGCAGGCCTTGTTCAGGTTGGTGAAATCTATACAAGTACGGTCATCACCGTTTTTCTTCTTCACCACCATCGGGTTGGAGACCCAGCACAGGTATACGCATTCCATGATCAGGCTGTTTTCTAGTAGCGTCTCTACCTCATTGTTGATCACCCTATTTTTCTCTAGCGCGAACCTTCGGGGCCTCTGCCTGACCGGAGGGAAATTGGGGTCTGCATTTAACCGGAGGCAGGTGTGTGCAGAGGTCTATCCCGGGCATGTCATCGTGGAACCACGTAAAGACATCTATATTCTGCCTAAGGAACCTCAACAACTCGCTCATTTCTTCCTCGGGCAGCAGGGCCCCGATTAAGACTACCTTCGCCGGTTCTGCTTCTTTCAAAGGGACTGCCACTAGCTCCTCAATCGTGGATTCTGGCCCGTCAGCCTCCTCTTCGATCCGCTTCATGTATGCTAGCAGGTGGTCCTTTGATTGCTATCTGTCCCCTATTGAGGCGCTCGCACTAGCATCGACTCCCCTCAGGGTGGTTGAAAAATATTTCCTCACGGAGGCTTGATCTCCTTTGATGTCTATCGTATAAGTACCATCCTTTGATAGACATCTTAAGACCTGGTAGAGTGTAGAGGCGACCACATGCATGGCGTAGATCCACACTCTCCCCATGACGATATTAAAGGAGGACTGGCAGTCAGTGATGACGAAGTCCACATCTAAGCACCTCTCCGCCGCGCAGACCTTCAGGGTCACAACTGTTGAAGGCAAACAGTGGCTGACAGGTTAGCTTGAGTGCGTTTCGATCCAAGCTCATGCTCTCGAATGTGCTGAGGAATAGGACTTTGACACTACTCCCGCCGTCGACCAAGACCCTTCTGACCAACGCGGAGTCGATCTGCAGCTTAATCACCAGGGGGTCATCATGGGGCAGACGCACCGTGGACAAGTCTTGCTGGGTGAAAGCGATAGGGGCGGCTGAGGCGGAGTTTTCTCCCATCACCAAATGGTTCACAGAGTGGTCCATCCCCTCAAGCGCTTCACCCTTTCTTCAGTCTTTTTTTGGCATTTTTCCTTCTCTTCTTGACCCTGGATCAGTTGTAGTCTGCCTATGATAGTCGGCACTATCCTCAGAGCCTGCTCTCCTGACCCAGAGGCCTGGGTCTGCTTGCCTTTTTCGGGCCTGAGAGCATCTTCCTTTAACTGGTTTCCACTGGTCTTCATGTACTGCTTCAACTTGCTGGTATGGATCGCCATCATAACCTGCGCGTAAAGGCTACGATAGTTGATAGTGTCATGCCCGTGATCTTTGTGAAATTAGCAGTACCTGTTCCTATTTTTCATGTGCTCAGGTTCATTGGACTTGGGCGGGTCTTTGAAAATGCCCATGTCCCTATTCTGGAGGTAGATCACATCGATCGGCGTGTTGAGCTCGTATTTCAGCAGCAGGTCCCTAGACGCCTTCCTCCTCTTGCCGTATTCTTGACTGCCTTGGATAGGGGCTCCCTATTTCAGAGTTGGCCCTTGGTCTAGAGTAGGCCTCTTTATTCCTTGCAGGGCCGGGGTTTGCGTTGGCACTATTGTTATTGCGGCAGAGGCCTTAGACATTTTCTGGTGGCTTTCCAGCACCCTGAATATCCCTTCCGACCTTGCCTAGACGTCTGCCATATCGTATGGCAAGTTCAAAAGTAGATGGTCCGATAGCATCGATCCCGGTTGCAGGCCCCTGACGAACGAGCTTACAGCTTAGGCCGAGTCGGGGTTGTGCAATTGGGACATCACCTCCAGGAAATATGACAAGTATTCTCTCAGAGACTCGTTCGCAGTTTGTTCCAACTGGTGAAGGTCTCGTATAGTTTTCTACTGCCTCCGGGCGCCCACGTATTGCTTTAAGAAAAGTTTGCAGAAATCTTCGAACCCGTTTATGGACTTCTCTGGGAGTTGTCTGAACCATAACAGGGCCGGCCCCGCTAGGCTTGTGGAGAAGACTCTGCAGGTCATAGCCTTGTCCCTGGTCTCCAAGGCCATCTTTTGCTGAAAGTGGTATATGTGATCGAAAGGTCGGTCTTTCCCTCGAATGGTCTGAAGGTCGGAGTTGTAAAGTTTTTCGGCTTGGGCTCCAGTTGGATCCAGTCGGCGAAGGCCGTCCGGTTAATCCCTTGCACGGTTTGCTCTGCCAGATCATCGGGGGTCTGGCTATGATAGGCCCCAAGCCCCTTACTCAGCTCCGCCATCATTTCTTGTTTCCAGTAGGGAAGTAAACCTTCCGAGCTTTCACCTTCCGAGCTTTCTTGGTATCTTCGGTCCACCACTACTACGGCTCGGAAAGGCCTTGTCTAGCTTTGTCGCTCCCCCTGCATCCGTGATCTGGATGGAGCAGGAACTTCCCTTGGCGATTGGCCCCTAGACTCTTGTTGGACCTCTTTGTCAAAGTTTTCCCTTCGCCCGCTCCTGGCTTTGCTTGCTAATAGCCCTTCGAGGTGAGTGTTATCTCTGCGTACTTCCGTGACTTCATCTTTTAAACCTAGGATAGCCTCGTGGGCCATTTCTACCCTCTGGTTTGCTCTACCAGGGCAGCAAGCATTTGGTCTAGCTTTTGTTCTAGACCCAGTCGTGCTTCCTAGGAGCTCCCTTTGGCGTCGGGAAGTGTGCTTCTAGTTGTCATTCTTGAGGGTGCTATCATCCGACATTGTATGTCCTTTTGTTCAGAGAGAGCGCGATCGTGAGACTCCTACTCTTTCTCTCGCACTCAACAATTTCCCACAAACGGCGCCAAACTGTTGGAGCGATTTTACCAGCTGTCCACGTGTCTCTGAACTGCTGATGTTGTATCTACCAACTGTCCACGTATCCTTGCTATCCCATCGTGCTTTTTACTTCAAGTCAGGTCGGAGAGGTGGGGGTGGCTACCTGCAAAGACTCTCCGATGCTTAAGTCAGTTGTTTATCCCTGAAGCTGAGAAGCAAAGATTTAGTTTTTCTTTTTATATGTCTATCTTAATCTCTTTTTTTTTTCGAGGGGGAAGCAAGGCTTATATACATAATCCTGGAAATGGGAGCTTTTTCCAGCTCTCAATCCCAGGATTGAGTAACTTTTCTCATCATGACTTACTTCAGAAATCACGAGTCATGATTTCCCTTGCATCATCATGGCCAGCTTTTCACCGTCCCCTACAACTCGGGCCTGTCGGGGGCGAGATTTTGACAAATCGCCGTTCTATCAGAGTAGTTTACCCAATGTGCGCACCTGCCCAGGATCGCATAAAATGCCTTGTCTGGGTCTGGAGTAGCGCGTTGCCTCCTATGGTCTTCTGGCAGAAGACCCTCGAGTCTTCTGACTCCCAGCTATCGAGGCAAGAACTTGATTGGGCCGAACCGTCCAGGTCTAGGATGGATTTGGCCATGGCCTCAGATAGCAAATGGGCCCATGTGGTATCACATGTGACTCGCGTGGCTTTTAAATGGTTACTCTGGATACGCATCGGATGGCGTGCCCCCCTTGTGACCTACTCTGCCACTTAATCGACCACGTGGTATGTGATCTAGGAACGGGCCCTACAATACCTAACAACACTCACTTCTACCATCGAAAAGAATAAGCAAGAACTAAGCTAAACTATCTCAGATCTTTTGATGAAACTTTTATTCACACTACTTTAATATGCATATATCTTTATTATCATATAGTTTCAATTTTTACTTCCTTTCTTATTATTCACATTCAACAACCATATTTTTATTGCCTAAAATAATTTCAAACTTATGTTCCAGAAGTTATACCACCTACTTTAAACACTTTTTGAACATAATATGGCAGACGTTGATCATTTGTCTACGCCACCAGAATGGATAGAAATACTTTATTCTCTAGAAATTGATAAGCCTTTAATCGAAATCGATATTGCTGATGTGGTTGGAAAGGTTTTGGACTCTCTTCAAATGTGGGAAACGTTCTATATCAGTTACTCTAAGTGGATAGGATTCAGTATTCGAATAGATGATATCAAAAAAAAAAGATGACATTATAACAATGCGTAGGTGAGTGCATTCAAAGGAAGGATTTCGAAGAGAGAAATATATCACTAGGACTAGTTGTCAAGCAGCTATTCAAGTTGTTCGACTTAATAATAATGATACTTGGCAAGCAAAAGAATTTTTCTTGAAGCACAATCATGGAATAGCATCACTAGCTAAGTTGCAATTCTTTAGATCCAATCGTGTTGTTACTGATGCTATGTAAGCTCAAGTCATGTCAATGAACAAAGTTAGAATAAAGACTTTATATATATTGTCACATGTAGCTTTGCAATCTAGTGGATATGAAAAACTACCATGCTAATTGCGAGACATCTACAATAACCTTACCAACGCTAGAAGGAAACAAGCATTACAAACGGACTTCGAAGGTGCTTTAGGTTATCTAGATTATCTTTCACTCGAAGACCCTAATTTATTTTTTCAATACCAAGTGGATGATGAAAACTGACTGTCAAATCTATTTTAGGTAGATGGAAGGAGGGATTATAGGATATTTAGGAAGGCTCTTGTATTTAACACAACTTACAAAATAAATAAATATCACAAACCTTTTCTTATCCTTGTAGGAGTCAATCACCATTTTGAAATTATTATTTTTGGTTTTGCCTTCTTACTCGATGAGATAGTCGATACTTTTATTTGGCTACTAAGAGTATTTCTAGAATGCATGGAACAACAAAAATCATAAGTAGTTTTGATCGATGGTGATCTAGTAATGAGGTTTGCAATCTCAAAAATCTATCACAATGTTATACATCGCTTATGTGGTTGGCATCTGGGTATAAAGCTTCCAAAAATGTTCAAAATCCACTCTTCAATTAAGGATTATAAGATATTATATATAACTACTACAAAGAAGATATGTTCATGAACAAGTGGATTGCCTTATTGGAATGATTTAATTTGACTGAAAATGAATGGTGCAATGTTCTTTTCGATAAGAGGGAAAGTTGGGCCAAATGTTATTTAAGGGGTCAGTTTCTTGGGGGCATGCGAACAATACAACGTTGTGAGTCAATGAATTCGTACCTAAAGAAATTAGTTGAAGTTGAATACTGTCATGACCCAAAATTCGGGCTAGTAGCAGAAGGGGAATTTCACAAAGGTGGGAAATTCTTTGATTTATTTGAAAAATGTCAAAAGTTCTAGTTTTTATAAAAACGGTCTATTTAAATAAAATAATCAGGATTTCATCCCGTGAACCACTCCCACAGTTCGTATACACCATCAAACATGGATTGAACAATTCGTTACCAAGAGACGAACTGCAATCCAGATGACCTGTTACTCCTCTTGATCACCAAGATCGCACTGGACACCACCTAAGGAGGAAGGTAGCGGGGTGAGCATAAAATACCCAGTAGGAAAGACAATTACCTCTTTCGAAAATATTTAGTGATGGGGAATTCCTGCATAGTTAGTTTAGTCCAAATCATCCATATATATATATATATAATCCAAACTGGAAATCCATATATATATATATAAAGCAGTATAATCAAAATCATTCAATTCATATGCACATGACACAAATCAACCCATACCCATGAGCTCACATCCTCTCATTTGTGAAAACCCAGGATGATGGCACTAAGTGTACCTAACAGCCTGCCTGATACCTAAGCCCATACCCGAAGGGTACACCCATGTGTCACCTACCAAACCTGGAGGGGCAACCGAATTGCCTACACCTGCCAAATGGCGAGGTAATCAGAAGTAACAAGACCTCGCCCGAGTTTACGGACTTTCACTGACGGTGGGGCACGCAGTGCCACACTGTAGACCCACGATGCTAACACGGTGCTAATGTATGATCCTATGACACGTGCAATACCGAACTGAAGTGTGAAAATAACTATGCTCGGGTTTTTCAATAAAATCGGTATACTAGGTTTTTATAGAAAAATGGGCAGCATAATGGCCCTATTTTTAATATACCAAAAATAACATGCACTCAGAAAATTCCCAGAGCAATACAGTATATATCACATATAACAAATTCCCATCACAGACATTTAAGAAGTCTAAAAATCACGTTTATCCTCATATGTTGCAGAAAGTAAGTTTTATTCGAACACGATATAAAACATAGGTAATTGAATCCCTATCTCACTCGAATAGTAATGCCACGCTATTGAGTCCTCAAGGTGTCGTTGACGCTCGCTCGGACGGTCGGGAACCTATTTTTAGTCCTCGATTGTCCTCTTGCGAAAAACCAACTTCTCACCGGAGTTTCCGTGTCACAAACGGACCTCTTCACTGAATTCTTAGCACTCAAAATAGCTAGGTTAGATACATAACTTATCCAATTCGGGTCCGTGCCCACACCGTGCCGGTGGCACGCAAAACGAGACAAAATATTGACTATCCGATCTCGATTTTCGTGCCGATTACCAAACCACACAATATATATATATATCAAACTTCTCCATTTTCCGAGTACATTCCAAAAATGAACTCAAAAACACAATCCAACGGCCAGATCGAAAACTAAAATTCAAAACTCCAAATACCCAAAAATGGCAATTTTTGATCCGGACAGTATGGGGTTGAGATATATATACCTTGATGATTCTTGCGATGAGACGAATCCAACGGGACCGGTTGGAGGCCGAATGGTGGCCGGAATCGTCTCTGGCGGCCAAAAATCCGAAATGGGTCAAAACGGCATCAATGGCTTTTTCCGGCGATCTGGTGGCCGGCGGCAGCTGCTGATGACTGGCGGAGGTGCGCGGCAGCTCGGCGAGTCGATGTTGGTCGGTGGGCAGCCCGGACGGTGGCCGGCGCGGCAGCGGCTGCCCTCCTCCTTACTTCGGTCGTGAGCGAGAAATAGAGAGAGAAAGAGAGAGGGATCGGGAGAGAAGAGAGAGAAGTGAGTCAACAGGCCACGTGGCCCGTTTTGAATGGGCTATGCAATTTTTCAAAAATTGCACATAAGTCCCCAAAATTTCAAATCTCTATCAATATAGTCCTCTAAAATTTACAATTTAGTCTCTCTACACAAAACTTTTGCAAATTAACCCCCATAATATTTTATCCAAAAAATTGGTAAAATATCCAAATTACCCTCGAAAATTCCGTGTTTTTACAAATACCCACTACGAGAGTTTATATCTAGCATTGATCTCGCCCTCTCTAAGATGTGATACAGAAAAT
This sequence comes from Parasponia andersonii, assembly GCA_002914805.1. Lineage (NCBI taxonomy): Eukaryota > Viridiplantae > Streptophyta > Magnoliopsida > Rosales > Cannabaceae > Trema > Trema andersonii. The sequence continues at coordinate 389,909 of JXTB01000272.1, read as the reverse complement.
TACAACATGATTACACAAGCAACCACATCTCTCCACAACTACCACCCAGAGATAATGCACTCCGAATTTACTACAAACAATGTGGGAAAGTGTTCACTAGGGAATTATACTATAAAGTTGCAGAATAGATTAATAAAGAAAATGCGTACTACATTACTAATCGTCAAGATGAGGCCACTTCTCATATCTTTAGTTTAGGGAAGTTTCCACAAGGTGATTTAGGTTACAAAGTCACACACAACCTACTTCAACAACATTTAAACTGTACATGCTTGTTGCTCAAGACTGATGGATATCCATGCAGACATATATGGGCAGTCATAAAGTTTATTGACATCAGAACTATTCTAGAATCTCTAATTATGAAAAGATGGTGAAATGATGCAAAAAATCCAATTCTCATGTGCATATTCCAGGCCCTCCATTCAGCAAGAAGAAAGTATACAATTATGCAGGTATGGAGCTCTTAATTCGGATGCTAACATGATTAATTACTATGCTTCCAAAGTTGAAAGTTCATATAAGACTGTAAAGAATGAGATTGCTAGGCTAACTGTAATATTCAAGGACACATTTGAAACAAACTCTACAAATAACAACCATACTCAAAGAGCATCAACTAACTATAAGAGTAACCCAGATATCGTCAGAGACTCTATCGTTGTTAGGGCAAAAGGAACAAGTTATGTCGGATCGCTTAGGGATAGAGTACATGCACATGCACCTATTGGACCTGTGAAGAGAGCAAGACTATGCCCAATTTGCTATGGTGTAGGGCATGATGCATGCAATTGTAGCGAAAGGGATAGAGTTCGAAGAAGCCGTGGAGGAACTTCATCAATTAATGCCACATTTGATCAAGAACAAGCCGCAAGGGTTCATGGTGCAATTGGATTGGCTAACATGATTGATTCTACACAAGATTTTATCAATACTTCGAATTTTATGTGTTAAAAATCATAGTTTGTTTTTTCATCCTCTTTTATAGATTGTTAAGTCTGAACCTTTACTAACACTACTTAAATGCTCTTTTTTAATTATCATTTTACTTCTAAGGGACTTATTATCAACAAAATATGTATTGCTAATTCCTGTTAATTTAATGTTCCATTATTTTAATGCAAAGTTACATTTTTTTTTGGGTATTTTATTACGATCTTCTGCGTCTTATTACCAAACTTTAGTATTTTATTACACACTATTTGCCTGCTGTCTGACACTATAGTGTGTGCTAGTGTTATTACTATAATAACGCTATTTATGTCATAAAAAATACATATTAATCGCTACTTTTGCTATCAAAATTCGCCTCCGAAAGCCACTTATTAAACTTGTATTCTCTTTTCCACCATCTACAACCGGTTACTCATACCTGCTATAGGAGGTGATATGTGAACCCATAGTATTTATTTTATCTCCAATTTTACTTGGACCCACGAATAGAGAGGGGCGTGACTGGCCCCTTTTTCGTAAACGGGACTAAATCCGGTGCAGAGAGAGAGAGAGAGAGAGAGAGAGAGAGAGAGGAAGGGGGAATTATGGGCGGCTTTAGGCGCCAGGTATCAAATCACGTTGCATTGGAAAATTAAGATGATAGTTTTTCTAAGCAATTTTCATTGATCAAGATTATTGATGATAATATTCTAATTGATAAAACTCCTTTTAACATGTGCAGATCACACATACGTTTCAATGATCATGATGAGCCAATGGAAAAGGTTCCAATTTCCAATTGACCAAGTCGTGGAAATTAGAAACATTATTTATATTTATTTATCTTTTATTATAGATAGATATAAAAAACCCAATTGGATAATGTTTAAAGATTGATTTGGGTTTTAGATCCGAATCTTTGGTTGTGGCGTTACAATCCCCACGAATGGGGCACTTATAAAGGTTAAAGCCTAAAACCCTTTTGTTTATATTGCCAGAAAATCGTAGCCAACCTAGCAAATCCAATAGAAAAGTCATAAAAGACATCGAAGCAAGTGCTGATATGTCTTTTTTTGGGTGCCCCTTAGGACTTGGTCGAACCTTTTTCTTGGGACCATATTCTCTAATTAGGTGCCCATTACGTTATATGGGGAGTCTGTTGTGTTGTTGGGTATCCGACCTACAATTGTAGGGTTACTATGTCACACGTACCAGATTTTCAAAAAAAAAAAAGGACATACATCACCAATGGACAGTTATTTCTCATTCTTTTTTTAACACTCCTCTTACGTTTGTTAAAGAAGTATTTTTTTTTTTTTTGTTTTTGTTGGACGTAAATGAAGCCGTAAACGCTAGCTAGTTTTGTGTCACGATCCTATCTTTAAACTAGATAATCGTGCAGTATTTAGTACAATTCGTTGCACTAAATCAGTCTACTAATACTCAAGAAAGGGATTTAGAGTAAGTTTTTGAGACAAAATAGTAAAGATGAGAGAGTTTAGGTGAATGAAAACTTTGTATTTCTCTTAGAATGCTTACAACTCTCACAAATGGGACTTGTATATAAATGAACCCAAGGAATCCTTTATATAGGCAAATCCTAAACCAACCAAGGGTTACGATCGTACCAAGTGGCATGATCTTACAAATGGTCTAAAATATTCTCAAATAAAATAATAATATCTTTATAGATATTTATACAGAGAACTTTAGAACAAATATAGTCTAGATCCCTCTAAGAGGTTCACCCATCATCTTGACTCTTCTAAGTCATTCTAGGAGCTTTTAGGACAGTCCAACCCATCTAGCACCATCCGGTCTTGTCTAGAACATTCTAGGACTTAGTGGCACTAACTAGAATCTTTTAGCATGGCCAAGACTTCTCTTGATCACTCTAGAAGTGTCCACCACGTTCTAAGGTCTTTCTCAATCTTTTTGGGTGAGCAATATATAGAGGACCTTAGAGTTATGAGCAACAATATTTGGATTTTTGGGAACTAAATGATCGGGACGTAACACTTGGCCACTATTGGAACCGCTCAAAACAGGAAAATGATCAATGCAATAAGAAGGAAGAGGCTCAGTCTCAGAGAAGACAGAATAATTATGAGAATAATTATGAGTTCAAAAACAAATAAATACTTATATTAAACATATTTGAGGTAATGACCTCTATAGGACTTTTATAGTTCCTAATATGATTCATGATACTTAGGCTTTTAATCAATATGTTCACTACTTAAACACTTGTATTAGTCTCTACTTTAACTCTAACCAAAATTGTTTTTGTCATTAGAGTTATTCTGCAGAAAACGAAACCTTTTTACGTATAGCCCTTTTATCAGTCTGAGGCTCTGACATTTCATTCCATAATCCATGTTTAGACAAGCTTAAAAGGCCATGCACTAGTGGACCTAACTAGGAGCAGTTAGTGCCAAAATTAAATTTCTGACTATTTTCATAATGACTTTTTTACGATCTTACCACAATATTAGTATCAGTTAGTCACTATTATGTGACCTTAAATTTGTAACTTTTCTAGAACTAACAACTAACGACTAATATAGTACCCGTCATTAATAATCTTGTGACTCTCTTGCCGAAGTCATTTTATAAAACACGGAAAAGCCATTTTGTCCGTCATTGAGACATAACAAGACAAAGCCCAAAATGAGGCCCATATCAGGATGTTTTGTGTGTTAGCGCTACTGCTGCCAGACAAGTATTGGTATCCGTTACTGGTGATTAAAAAGTTTTTAATGAACCTCCTAAAACAAGTTCCATGCTTGCCCCAACCTTCTACTAGATTAAACTTGTTTCAAATAAGTTTAGACTTGTAAAGGGGTTTATGAGTACAACTTGTTTAGCAAATACCTCTGATAGTTTTCCAAGTAATTTATAAGTATTTGGCTCTTAAGTGATGAGTTTTGTGTCAAGATCTTCAATCAAAATCCAACGGAGGAAATGTTACGCTCCATTACTTTAATATTACGTGGGAGAAAGGTATGTGCTTGCACTTCGCTTTCTTACACATGAAGGCTACAAGCAAGAACAATCAGTTTCAGTCCATTTTAAATTTGGACAATACGTATTTATAATATGAGCTTGATGAGGATGCATTAATGAAACACAATCCGAGTTGTAAAGTTCATGTAATAAGCTGTTGAAAATAAGCTGAACGGAGGCTTCTCACAAGATCCTTGACTACAAAATCGCATTGTTTTTCCACCTGCAAACATCAAAGTTCAATTGGAATCAAGAATTTAATCAGTACTAAACATCATCATCGCTATTAGTAGAAAGAAAAAATATATATATATATCATTAATCATATGTAATCATTTATCTTTAACAATGTCTGTCAGGTGGTGTTTATCAGTAGAAAAGGGCCTTGGCCCCGGATGTCAAACAAATATTCATATCCAAGCATTAATCATTCTCAATAATCCAACTGGATAAATTCCATCAAACTCGAAAAGTTAAATCACCTGAGCAACTATGGTTATATCCAAAGTCATGTTCCCGAATGGTAAGGCACTACTGTTGATGACAGTCAAGTTCAGCTTCTCCACCTCAGTGAGAGCTTTTGCCAAAGCCCCCTTTTGTTTCTGGCAGTGAATCCTTAGGAGTACATGTTTACCGGACATCTTAGCTTCAATTTTCAGAAGGGAATCTTCCATGGTGTTAGCTGAAATCTCATCTCCAACTTCAAATATCTCAGCTTTCTTCATTATAGCCAGTGATTCAGTAACTCTATCTCTACTTTGTACCTCAATAAGTTTCTTTTCTTCTTCTTGCAGCTGTTTTATGTACTTTATAGCCTCTTCAAGGATTGAGGATTTGTCCATCTGTCAGAAAGAACCAAAAACTTCTAGCATAAATACCCGTAATGAAGACAAAAGAGAGAGAGGGAAAAAAAAATATATATATATATATATATATATATATATGTATGTACGTCTATATCCATAGTATAAATTTACTTCTAGCTAGTTGTCAAGGAATCTCATAGATAAGCTACCTTTTTTAAACTAGGAAGAAGGGCCGAAAGTGCCATGAAAAGTTGATTAAGGTTCTCTCGTCGCTTTCTCTCTGCAATAACATTATCTCTCAACTGAGTTGCAGGCTTGGTGATATTATTGGCTCTCTTCTTCGCCACTTGGCCAACTGTGGTTCTGTCTTCTTCATTTGTACAAGAAAAATGCCCTGCATTACAATCTTGATTCTTCGCACCTATCGAATTTCCATTGAACTGGCAAAAACTTTTCGGAACTGTATTGCTAAAGGAGGGAGCAAAAGATGAGCATTCATGGTATAACATGGACCGCGTGGAGCTAGAGGAATGATTAGGCTTCTCTAATATGCCAGATACACAGCTTGTGCCGGAGTAGTTGGTTGCAGTAAAGAATGGAGAAGAGGAGTCACTCTTTGAAGTGAAAATGTGGTGGAGACCCTCATTAAGAAATGCAGCTGTCATGAATTCTGAACTGACCTCGTATTCATCAGTCAAGATCAGATCCTTCACTTCCTGTATGATGCATTTATTACAATGGTCATGAAACTTATTACTGAACCTCAAATTCCAATTGATTAAACCATCAACAACCTAAGAACATATAGACATATATATATGGGCACCAATCCACGTATTTTTTTTTTTTTACCTGTGCATAGGTATCAATTTGGCCAATGAAAATTTAACATACATATTTTTTTATTGTAAAAAGTAGGAGAGAGAAAGAGCATTAATTATGCACGTCTTTTCATGCACTTCATTATAGCCATTGGATCACTATTAGATGGTGATCCAACGGCTAAAAAAAATATACCTACCCATAAGTAAAGAAAAAAATACCTATTGGATTGGCAACCTATATATATATATATATATACATATATATATATATATATACATATATATATATATATATATATATCCTTCATTTGCATTAGAGGCATAAAACAAGACAACAACCAAAATGGCTAATTAATTGTATGATAGTTGATGAAGTTTCTTTACCGGTCCGGAGAGCCACATTGAGGATGTCATATCCATTGAGGTGGTTCTTTTCACTATTCAGAGTTACAAAATGCTGCTAAGAAAAAGAGACAAGAATAGAGTAAAACACCATAACTAAATCAGTGAATCCTAACCACGCATTATAGTAATGTTAAAATTTTTTGACATTTTGTAAATGAAAAGTTTTTCATAGACATTAACATGGAGCAATACTTTAACTTCAGAGAAATAAGGGAAAGCTTACATCCACTTAGGCTCTGTTTTCTCTATGGCTCTGTTTTCTCTTCAATTAGAATAAGCAGTGTGGCCAGATTTCTTTATAACGAAATTGTAAGAGAAGACCATTAATAGGAACTTTTGTTCTATGGAATTAATGATAAAATGACAGCTTTATTTGAGTAAACGTTGCTTTGTTTGTTTGCTTTTTTTTTTTCGGGGTGGGGGTCGCAAATTCCAGGGTGTTTTATGAATAGCTCATGATCACATGTCTAGTTATTTGACCATTGACTAAACCTTATGCATAAATTGGTCAAATACATGTGCCTCCACTAGAAATTCCTGCATGTTCATACTATTTTTTTAACAGCTTCATGGCACGTGCTTAATTCCTTCCTACATCTTATCGCAAACAATTTTCAATACAACATGTTTGTTTGCCTCTCTCTCTCTCTCTCTCTGTCTCTCACACACACACACACACACAAGCAAATTTTCTTCTCTTCTTAAGAGATTCCTATTTCTTGGGAAAGGGGTAAGTTCACAGACTGATAGAGATAATAAGTCAATTGACAGAGAAGCAGTTAATCACATGATGATCAAAGCATTTAAGTCTTGTTACATGGAGAGAGAGAGAGAGAGAGAGAGAGAGAATGTCACCATTAGATTGGACAGCCTACTATATAAAATGAGACAGTCAAACACTATCTTTGTAGCTTGTAGATTATACCTCCGTTTCTCCTTTACTAGGTATCTCATGTTTACTGTTTTGTGGGCACCATCAAATCCAGCAATGGACCTTTGATTAACAATGCAATTAATGTACTCCTTGCTGCAATCTCATTAAATGCTGTTAATGTGTAAAAAGTCCCTTTCAACAGAAACTAATGTCTAAAGTCAAATGTACACAGCAGCAGTCAATCCACAAGATTGATTAACAATATCTTTATTTTGAACTTATCAAACTGTACTTTCAGCAAAGCAAATTATGTTGGAAGCTTCAGTAGGACTTGACTTTTCAAGAAAGCTTGTTTTGAAAATGTATCTATACACTTTCAGAAATAGCTCTTTTTTATCTTAAAACCAGAAAAGCAATGCCAAATAGGTCCACTTACCGCTTCTCATTTTGCTAATACCAATGAAAATTATAACATTGATGCTCCAGTAGTGAAGTTTCAGGCTTTACCATCTCCAACTAATGTACATTGTCCTAGCTCTTTGTCGTAATTTAACTTGCTCGATACGCTCTTAACTCTTCGGGCATTTATCAAAGCCGCTTTGATTTTCATGTAAGGCCATTCAGTATCAACACAGAACTCTTTGGAACAAGAGTGAGTAGTATCACCAACTCTCATTTCTACTTCAACCATCGACTCCATCCAGAACTTTTCCTTATTTCCTTTTGTTGCATCAATTTCCTTACCTCGGCTACTTCAGTCCATAAACCAGCTCTTACATAAATATGAGCCAATGCTACAAAAGGGGCAGCATTACATGGTTCCATCTCAATGAGCTCTTTAGCAGCTACTCTCCCAAGTTCTACTTCACCATATACCTTGCAAAAGCCTAAGAATGAACTCCACATTACGTAATTTGGACTACAAGGCATTTTCTCCATTAACTCCTTTGCCTTTCTCAGATGGCCATTTCTTGCATAAAGGTCAACCAAGCAAGCATATTGGTCTAGCTCAGGGACAAGCTCGTAATCCTTGATCATTTTGTTGAAGTATTCTATTCCTCTTTCAAGAAACCCTGCATGATTACAGGCAGTCAAAACAGCAGTAAAGCAAATATGGTCTGGCTTGAACCCTGCTTCAGTCACCAAATGGTCAAAGAGCTGCAATGCTTCCGTCCCCCTACCACTCTGAGCATAACCCATGATCATTGAAGTCCATAATACTGTATTTTTCTCAAGTGTATGATCAAATACGCGACGAGCTTCGTCAATGCCGCCGCACTTCGAATACATATCTATCAAAGCACTGGCTACAAAAACGTTGCTTTGTGAGCCCATTTTCGTAACCAGAGAGTGCACTTGTTTACCTTCTAGGAGAACTGAGAGGCTGCCACAAGCATTCAGAACACTGGTTAAAGTATGATCATTTGGACTGAAACTCATCTTCCTCATTTCCATGAACAGCTTTAAAGCCTCATCACCATATAAATTCTTCGAATACCCTGAAATCATAGAACTGAGTAGAATGCCATCCCTCTCTATTATCTCATCAAACACCAATTTAGCTCGATCCATTTCCCCCCATTTTGAATAACAGTCGACTAAAGAGCTGGCCACAAAATTGTTATCATTAAAACCGAGTTTTATAACATGAGCATGGAGCAAAGAACCTTGTTCAAGTCCCTCTTTCAACTCAGAACATGCACTTATAGCACCAACGTAAGTGAAACTGTTGGGTCTAACTTGGGTACTTAGCATCTGCCTAAATATCCTTATGGCTTCTCTTCCATGTCCATTCTTGGAGAACCCAGAAATTATTGAAGTCCACGAAACTTGATCATGTCGTTTCATGCCGCATAAAACCCTTCTTGCGTCCAAAATGGCATCACATTTTGAGTATAAATCCACAAGCCCACTGTTCAAAAACAAATTGTCTTCATATCCCATTTGAATAATGAGAGCATGAATTTGCAAACCCAGGCGCCAGTTGAAGGTCTTGGCACAAGTATTCAGTGCTGTACAGAGTGAGTACTTTGTGAGCATCGTTCCTATCCCGTTCCTCTTATCACAGACATGTTTACGTCCTTTCCGAGACGAGACACGAATAGAAGAAGCTGCACCTCGTCCCGGAATTTCGTCGAACAGTTGGCACGCAGAGTTTAAAATGCGCCTACGAACAGAATAAGATGAAAATGATGTGAACCAAAAGCTTCCCTGGGTGAGTACGTCATTAGAGGCGAACTCATGATCAGCACATGTCTCCGTTTGTGGGTGCAACACAAACTGAAGCTGAAGCACATAAAACAGAACTTGCTGGTGTTGGAACACTCTGTCTCCGCAAGGCTCTTTCTACGACACCTCGTTCAACTTCCACTATTTGAAGCACGCTAAAGTAGAAACGAAAAAAAAAAAGAGTTTTAAGAGGGCTACTTCATATTTACCTTCCTATATGTTTCTCATCTTTAGGCAGCTGTTCCTCCTCTACTTTTGGGCCCCGAAGTTTGGCTGTTCTTTCCTCCTCTTTTTTTTTTAATTTTTTTTCAGGCTTTGGCTGTTCTTTCAGACGTTTGTGTTCATAACCAAATCTTTTTTTTACAAAAAAAAAAAAAAATGAAGCCACACACACAGAGGAATTGTTTTCATGAATAATTATGTTTCCAAGGGCAAATATGAAACATTTTCTATCAGGAAATATTTGATAGAATTTTTTTTTTTTTGGGATATAATATTCGATGGAAATTACTAGCATTAGAAATGGTTGTGTTTTCTTTAATGGAAAAAACATGTTGCTGGTAAACGACAGTAATTTTTCTCTCGTAAAGTCACAACAAGCATGTCGTTCACTTAAACTTTAAAAAAAAAAAAAAAACAATATATAAGTATAAAAAAAATTACGTCATCGTTTGTTCTTAACGTACCACAACGACAAGCCATCTTGTTGTTAAGTTTGATGTCGTGTAAGATTTCCTGTCGTTTAAAAGTGTGTGTGAAAATAACGTGGTAGTTTACTAATGGCAGTCTCACAGTCACTGTCATCCTCCGCTCATGGATAATATATTCTTGCATAAGCGTTGGACTGGTGAGGTCCCGCTGTACAAGAACACCCAGAAATACCAGAAATGTCAAAAGGACAAAAGGAGTTAAATCTCTCATTGTAACTCTAAAACCTACTTCAATTAACAGTTCCAAATATAATGCTCCATTGCCGAACAAAATTTCCTCAGCTAGCAATTCTAAATTTGTAATTGCATTTCCAGAATGCTCTTCGCAATCACTCGTCCTTCCCCCAACAATTCTTGCAAGCACAAAAATTTCCAGCAACCCCCAAGACATGACTTAATTAGCATATAAACACAAGACATGAGTTCAAACTTTAAACCGAGCTCGACGAAGCAACCACTAAAATACAATGAGACAAAACCTAAATACTAGGGTAAAAAAAAATACAATGAGACCATAATAAACACAGTTAAATATTGAGAATCATGCAGCAGTGACCCAAGTTGTCTCCAAAAAGCGAGAGTTTTTGCCAAGCATTAACATTACAGCATACTATCTCGTCGAGTCAAAATCTCTGCCAAAGCCACCAGTGCATTCGTATAACGGCCCATTTAAAGAATGAATCAATCCTTAGACTGAGTCCAGATTCTAATAGTCTTGTCATTGCCAAGTGAACCTGATGCAATTACGTTCTCAGTTGGGTGACAAGATACTGATATAACTGTATCAGTGTGACCTTCCAATTTCTGCACTTCTTTCCTGCTCTGCAATTCCCACAAGTGTACACAACTGTCTTCAGATCCACTAACGATGTATTTCCCATTTGACACAGAAAACGTGGATGAAATGCAGTATTTCGAATTAGTGTGGCCAGTGTACGTCTTCAGAAATTTCCCCTTGGAGAAGTCCCAAAGCCTCTGTTGACACAAAATCCAAATTCCAAACGAGCTTAGAAACATCAAAACAAAGAGAAATCACTACAGATGGACAGGACTTTGGTGGAAACAATCTCCAGGACAGTTAATGAACTAGGCAAGTTTCTTTAAATAAGAAATGAACTAGTAAAATAGGCTTAAAATGTGTTGGCTGCAATCTTGTCTTAGTGTACAAAATAGTATACACAAAAAACAGAGCCAGATGTGCACATGGAAAATACCCCCTTACCTTCTACACGAGAGTCCAAAACTAAGCTTTTCAAATTATACAAAGGCAAGTTATAAAACCAGCATACACAAGAAACAACACAAGCATTACCAAATACATATCACAGCCAACAAGTTCAAATCCAAATTCTACAGTCCACCCAGTCTGACGAGGAAACACCATGCCAAAACAAATCGAGTCCAAGAGCACATCAACGAGGAGACACAAATAAGAGAGAGAAAAAAGCCACTCTATGCAAACTGGATCACATGTATAGTCTACATTTCAGATCAGAGGAATATTCAATCAAATAGATCAGCTTGACCCAAAACTTGCTTCAAAATTTTGAAGAAAATGTAGATAGGTAAGTAGAGAAGAGCAACCCACGTCAAAACTCCATGTCCTGAGCTTTTCAAGCGTAAAACAAGAAGCATAACCCTAACTACACTGGGATACTAAAACAAGAAGGATAAAACAACTAGAACAGGAGCATAAAAATCAACTTCAATCTGGATAAAAGGCAATAACAATACTCATTTTTCGAAATAACTAAGAATAGGAATTCTAACCAGTCGTAGACACCAAAAAGTTAGCAATAATACTTCCCCACAGTGTCCCCTACAAATCCATTAGTCACTCTGGCCGAATACACTATACCTTTCAATTTCTAAAACAGAAAAGAATATGCGACAACCTGAGTGAACCCGTATCTTTTGCCACCTCCAAGTTTCATTATTTCGATTTTGGCTTCATAACTCAGATACACTTCGGTGAGCATTCGCTGCTGCTAGCTCTTAACCATGAGTAGATGAGTTCCTTCAATCACAAAACATTAACTTACCGAGTAGAGTAGTAAAACCCTTCATAAACCATTCTTATCATTCCCATCTGTTACGAAAGGGATTTTGTGGACGCACCCAAAATTAACAAACACACAAAAACCCGTATTAAATCGAACCGAAAATTGAATCGTTCAAGCTAAAACACTTAAAAACAAAAGCTTAACAATCACGTGTAAACCCAAAATTGAATGCTTTAAACTAAAACACTTGGAAACAGAAAAGCTTACCAAAGCATTATCCAGAGTCCCAACGAGGATGAACTTCCCATTAGGCGAGAATTTGACGAAGGAAACAGGGGGATTCTCGTCATCGATGAGAGTCTTCATACAATGCCCAGTCGAAGCATCCCAAATCCTGCACAGCCCATCATAGCTGCTGGAAACAATAAGCGAGCCATCACGATTGAAATCAACAGCGGTGACGGGGTCAGAGTGGGCAGGCAAGACCTTCAAGCACTTCCCAGTCTTGACGTCCCAGATGCGTACGGTCTCGTCGAAGGAGCCGGAGACGATCATATTGGACTGAGGGTTGAAGTTGACGCAGAAGACGTAGTTGGTGTGGCCATGGAGGGTCTTGATGTGGGACCCGGTGGCGACGTCCCAGAGGCGGAGGGTCTTGTCGTCGGAGGCGGAGACGACGAAGCGGGAGTCGGAGGAGAAGGCGAGGTCGGAGACGCCCTGGCCGTGGCCGTGGAACTCGTGGACCGGGGTGAGGGCGGCGCCGGAGTCGGATATGTTGACGGAGTAGGTGCGGAGGGTCTTGTCGGCGGAGGAGGAGCCGAGGAGGCGGCCATTGGAGGAGAATTTGACGGCGGAGACGGCTCGCTTGTGACCGGTTAGGGTTTGGGAGAGGGTGTAGGGTTTAAAGGATTCCGATGGCTCCGTCGACATCTCTCTCTCTCTCTCTCTCTCTCTCTCTCTAACTCCTTTGATCCAAAAATTTTGTTTGGGGAGTTGATTTTGGAGGGAGTGGGAGTCTAGTGGTGCAGTGTAATTGTTTAGTGGGGAAAAGAAAGGTAAAACGCAACTTGCAAGAGCTTGGGGGTGTTTTAAAGGCGTTTGGTTGCAAAATAAAAATGGTAAAAAATGGTAATAGCGATGGAACGAAAAAAAAAAAAAAATATTTTGTTTAGATGATATTTTAGGATTAGTGTCTGTATCAAAATTAAAAATTGTGCAGACCAAATTATCTTTATAAATTTTAAAAATTAGAAAAATAATTAAATTGTTATAAAATTTTAATATTTTCGAAGCAATCAAATAAATTAAATTGGTCTTATATATTTACAAGATACGGAACACCAAACTAAAAAAATAAATAAAAGAAAAACTAAGCATTTTATACACTGAATACACGATTGTTACATGTAATAATGAGTTTATACATACATGCACTAGTCGAAATTAAACATAATAGAAATAATGGATACAAGGCGCCCATAGTTTGGGCACCAATATTGAAGAAGGCATAGCAAAAATTCAAATCTCTTTTTCTGCATTAAGGATAAAATGAGGCCAAAAATCCCTTTTTTATCGAAAAGAATAACTCAAATCCTACATAATCAGTAGCAAAACAAATAACAGAGCAAATAAATTCATCAAAATCAAATTATGGTCATTGCTATATTCACTCTGTTTTCAATTTTCTTAGACAAAGAGAAAGGGGGAGAGATTAAGCTGAAAGTCAAACTAGAAAGGCAGCTTTTGATGGAGTATATGAAATAGGTAAGCTAGAGCATTACCGATTTTCCTCTGCTAGTCTTTCTCTTTCTCCTCCTTGCACGACGACAAGCAGCAGCCAGGTGCACAATGAAAAGCAGAGGCCATGGACTGAACGTGGGTGAAGACAGTGGAAGCTGAAGAGACGAATGGTAATTTTGGGCAGAAATTACGTGGGTTTGGTTGGGTTGGAATGGAACGGGCATTCAATCACTTTAGTTTAGGGTCCACACCGATTGACCATCAATCCAATCCAATTACAAAAAATCACATATCCAATTACAATTAGATTGGATTGTAATCTAGAAATTAGATTTTAATTAATTTGATTAGGTTGATGGATCGTATTATGAAAAATTTAATTACTGATCCAACTTTATATATATATCATGTTAAAAGAAATAAAATATATATGTTTTATTTTTATTGGCTAAGTGCAAATTTAATATAGATAGTACTACACTGGATATGAAAAAAATAAAAAATCATGCCAACAGTCTTATATACATTCCACATTTCGACTCTTATGCTCTCATTGTTACTGTCACTCTCAATTCCTCAAACTCTCGCATATTCGGTTGAAAATTCCTCTAAGTATGTTCACATCTATCGTATTTCTTTTGATTGTTTCGAACATGACCTGATTTCCTCATTTGCTCGATATTTTCAATTTTCATTAAGATACTTTTCTTTTTATTAGTTTTTCCTTTATTTGATTTTTTTTCTTTTTCTTTAATGATTTGTATAATGATTTGGGTAGCTATGTCTTTACAGGCTGTAGAATCTTTGACATTTCATTTTAATCAAATGTCTTGTTCTTTTTATATTGTCTGCTAAAAGTATATCTTATTCTTTTTTAAGTTGATAAATGCCAGTGTATTGATGTATTGTAGATGACTTCAGACATCTGTAAAGAAATGTATGAAGTAATTTTTCTTGAGAACGAAAGTCTTAAAAATGGGCAGCAAGTGATGTACATGATTGTGCTTGTTTTCTATAGCAATATCAGATGAAGTTTTCATTGATGTTAAAACTTTGAAAGCATGTGTGGAGCCTTCTTCAACGAATCCATCCACCTAGCTAAGCACAAATAATAACAATAGAGTTGAGTTTTACTCTTCCTCCAAAAAGAAAGCCCATTCTGCCTCTATTACTTGTTTGTGAGCATTTCACTATGATTTGAAATGATGTGAAGAATCCTAGAACTAAATACAATTATTGTGGTATGTCACATGTACATGGGAGTAAAAAGAATTAATGGAACATCCAATCTTTTGGGTCACTTATATAATCAATGCAAAAAGTACCTAAAAGGGGAAGATAAGAGGTAGAAGACAATAGTCTTTCGGCCAAAAAAAAGGTTGGGGAAAACCACGAGCTAGTCGCTTGTGTGGAAAAACTCTTTGAGGAGTATGAGGTATAAGGATCAAACCACATCCTCTTTCCTCCCCCATATTAACCTAACAAGTGTATCAAAAAAAAGGTGGGGAAGAAGGATGTACTATTGGGTCCGTTCTTATAATCCTAAGTTATTTAGAGAGTATTATGTGTGATGTATTATATTGTTATTTTTATACTTAAGATATTGTAATGGATAATAGATTGATAGTGTTGTTTGTGTTATGGAATATGAAATATTAAGACTTGATTTATTTTTAAGCTAATTTGTATTTGGGCATGATTGATCACGATGAATTAATGTCCATTTATAATGAATATGAATATTGACAGGTCCAATAGTACAAAATTTTGGTTAAAAAATCTGATTTTGAAAAGGCCCATAACTAATTACACAAAACCGATACAATCTAATTACTAATTAGATTAGATTGGATCAGATTTTATACTCAAATTAGAATATATTGGATATATATTTTTCAAAACTAACCTGTAATTGGATTGGATGAAATACCCTTAAAATAGGTTGGATTTCAATCAATGAGCACCTCTATTTTAAACTTTCTAGAATCTTCTTTTCTCCTTGGGTTTATGGCACAAATGTTCTCTAAAACGTCTAATTTATAGCAATTTAGTCCTTAAAAATTCAATTGTTAAGCACCTAAAATTTTTGATTTGTAGTAATTTAGTTTTTGAACTGTCTAAATTGTAACATGCTGTTAAATTTTTAACCAAAACTACATATAAGAAATACATGGTAGCATCTGAAAATATATTTAAAAAGTAATTTTAGAATTTTAAATATAAAAATGAGTAAAATCACAATTTTTTTTTTTTAAATTTACAACTCTAAGAACCCTAAAATATGCAAAAAAAAAAAATGCATATTTTCTTCTCTCTAAATCTTTTTATTCAATCTATTTTCCTTTAAATATACTTTTCAATACTATAATGTACTCCTCACCTGTATTTCTAGGTCAAAAATTCAACACCAAGTAGCAAGTTAGACAAATCAGAGACCAAATTATTTAATGAGTAATGCTAAGGACACACATAATATACACACAAAACATGCACACAATGACATAGCGTGTATTTTGAGCTATTCACATACATAGTAGGACCCTATTTCAAAAATCATAAGTGGTTACAATTGATGACACATCAATGTATGTACATTTTGTGTGTAGATTTTGTGTGTCTCTAGTATTATTCTTATTATAAATTAGAAAATTCAAGAACATATATACCATAATTAAAATTTTGACGATCAAATTGTCACAAGTATGATAGTTCAGGAACCATTTGTGCCATAAACCCTTTTTTTTTTTCTTTTTTGCCCTGCGAATTAAATTTTAGGCTATTTAATATAAAAGCCCATAAAGTCCAAAATAATTTGTGAAATTAATCTTGAATTTATTTTTTGAGAGCGAAATCCCTAAGTTAAAGAATCTGGATTTTGACATTTCTAAATTGTAAAAACAATAAAATAAACAAACAAAAAAAAACTTTTATGGTGTGAAATCAAATGGTATAACTGATATTTCAGATATTATACTCATTTTTCCACCTATTTAGCATATATTTTTCATACATATTATACACATGCAAATTCCTAAAATTTAATTATATTCATATTATAAACTATTTTCATTTCTTAAATAGATATGTGGGTTATTCATCGGTACTTTATACATCCATGACGGATAATACCATGTCCCACCTATATCTTTAGAAGGGCAAATATGTAGGTAATGTTGAATAAATCAATAATTATATCTCACTAACCAGCCGTAATAGGAATAGTAAAAAGATCAGCCGCAATAGGAACAGTGAAAAGGACAGCCGCAATAGCAATAGTAAAAAGGGCAGCTGCAATAGCATTAGTGAAAAGGGCAGCATAGCAATAGTAAAAGTGATGTTCACACCATCTTTTAAGTTTTATAAATATGAAATATTTCATCACTTGTAGTGCCCCACGTATTTTCTCCTAAATTGTTTAGAGAGAGTGTTTTCTCCTATTTCAATAGAGAGAAGTTCATTTATTTTCTCCTTATATTTAGAGAGACGTAAGTTTTAATCTCCTTTTCATAGTGAAATTCTTCATAGCCTTATCTATGGACGTAGCTTAAATTGGGTGAACTATGTTAAATCTTTTGTGTGCCTTATTTTTTTCATTTTATACAAATTTTTTCAACTCGTATTTAGGTGTATGTTGTCTCTTTTGCAAAGTCAATCGCCTAATAGTGGTACTAGAACCATTAGTGGAGTACTGTTCATGTATACAATATTATTCACGTATACAATACTATTCACATAAACGGAACTGTTCACATACAGTGAAAAAATGGTAACTAAATAAATCATGATGAACAAAAATAGCAGCAAAATTTGATATTGAGAAGTTCAATGCGAAAAATTTCTCTCTGTGGAAAATAAAGATAAAGGCAATCTTGAGAAAAGATAATTGCCTAGTAGCAATTGGGAAAAGGCTTGCTGAGATTACTGATGATAAAAGATGGGACGATATGGATCGTAATGCTATCGCTAACTTACATCTAGTACTAGCAGATGGAGTCTTGTCGAGCATTGAAGAGAAGAAGTCAGCCAAAGAGATATGGGATATGTTCACAAAGCTGTATCAGACCAAGTCACTCCACAAAAAAATTTTCTTAAAGAGAAGGCTTTACACTCTTCGGATAACAGAATCAACAACGGTAACCGACTATATCAACACCCTCAACACTCTATTTTCATAGCTTATAGTAATGAAACATAAAATAGAGGATAATGAATGTGTAGAAATCTTACTTCAGATTCTACCTAATTCATATTATCAATTCATCATAAATATAACCTGTAATGCTTTAACTCTAGTTTTCAACAATCTTATAGCTACTATTCTCGAAGAAGAAAATCAGCATAAAAACAAGCAGAGGCTTTGACAATGAGAGGGAGATCAATGGAACGTGGCTCCAGTGGAAGTTAGAGTCATGGTAGATCAAAGTCAAGATATAAGAAGAATGTCAAGTGTTATCATTGTGGCAAAAAGGAGTGTTGGCAACTTAAGAAGAATGAGGATTCCAGAGGAAAAGACCCCGAGTCATCAATTGCTTAGGGAAACATTGCAAGTACTTCAGATGAAGGAGAAATCCTATATAGCGAAGCAACAACAGTTTCTAAGGATAGAAGGTAGCTCACTGATGTTTGATTAGTAGATTCGAGTGCAACATGGCATATGACTTCTCACCGAAAGTAGTTTCATACATATGAATTTGTCTCTAGAAGATCTATATTCATGGGTAATGATCATGCCTTAGAAATCAATGGGATTGACACCATCAAGATGAAGATATATGATGGCACTGTTCGTACTATTCAAAAGATGTAACATATAAAGGGCCTGAAGAAAAATCTATTGTCCTTGGGACAATTAGATAACCTTGGTTAAAACTCGTGTCGAGAATGAGATCATGAAGATTATGAAGGGTGCACTTGTAGTAATGAAGGCAGAAAAAATCGTAGTAAATCTATACATACTTAAAGGAGATATACTGATGGAAACGAAAACATCAGTTGCTTCAACAAATTTTGGAGAAGAATCAACGATAATATGGCATCATAAGCTTGGCCACATGTCAAAACGAGGCTTGAAGATTCTCTCTGAACGGAGGTTGCTTCCTGATCTCACAAAAGTATCTTTATCTTTTTGTGAGCATTGTGTCACAAGTAAGCAGCATAGATTAAAATTTAGCACATCCAGTTCTAGAAGTAAGAAAGTTCTAGACTTAGTTCACTCTGATGTTTGGCAAGCACCGGTGATGTCCCTAGGAGGAGCAAGATATTTTATATCTTTTATTGATAGTTACTCCAAGAGATGTTAGGTGTATCCTATCAAGAGAAAAGCATATGTGCTTTTAGTCTTCAAAATATTCAAAGCGCGAATAGATCTTGAATCTGAAGAGAAGATCAAGTGTTTGAGGACAGACAATGGAGGAGAATATACAAGAGATGAGTTTGATAACTTCTGTCAAGAAGAAGGTATCAAATAGCAGTTTACATCGGCATACACTTCTCAGCAAAATAGAGTGGCGGAGCAGATGAACAGAACCTTGTTAGAAAGGACAAGAGCAATGTTGAGAGGTGCAGGTTTACCTAAGACATTTTGGGCAGAAGTAGTCAAAACTGCCTATTATGTGATTAATCGATCTCTATCAACAATGATTGATTTGAAAACACCGATGAAGATGTGGACCGGTAAGCCAGCTGATTACTCTCACTTACATACATTTGGAAGAACTGTGTACGTGACGTACAATACTCAAGAAATCGCAAAATTGGATTAAAGTCCAGAAAGTATGTATTCTTAGGATATGCTGATGGAGTCAAGAGGTATCACTTATGGGATCCCACTGCCTATAAGGTTATCATCAGCATATTTGCAGAGAATAAACTCTAAGAGAAGGAAGATGATAGTAGACCATAAACTACTGCAGTTCAGGTAAAAAAAAATACTGAAGATTCAGATTCTTCTAAAGCAATACCAAAGTATGAAGTAGAAGAACCAGTTGAGAAAGAGGCTTTTGAAATTCGTTGGTCAACTCGTGAGAGAAGACCACCGGCATGGCACTCAGATTATATCACTGAGAGCAATATTGCATACTGTCTTCTAACAGAGGATAGAGAGTTAACAACTTTCTATAAGGCGACCAAAAGCCCAGATGTATCCCTATGGATGACAATAATGCAAGAAGAGATTGAAGCCTTTTACAAGAATAAGACATGGGATCTTGTTTCACTATCACAAGGAAGGAAGGCTATTGGCAATAAATAGGTCTACAAGATCAAGCGTGATAACAATGATCAAGTGGAACGGTATTGTGCGAGATTGGTGGTAAAGGGATATGCTCAGAAAGAAAGTATTGACTTCAACGAGATATTTTCACCTATAGTTCGACTGATAATAGTTAGAGTGATTCTGACGATGTGTGCTATATTTAACCTACATCTAGAGCAGCTAGATGTGAAAACTGTGTTTCTTTATGGAGAACTTGAAGAAGAAATTTAAATACTCCAATCAGAAGGTTTTGCTGATACAGGCAAGGAGAACTTAGTTTGCAGGTTGAATAAATCTCTATACAGTCTCAAACAAGTGCCGAGGTATTAGTATAGGAGATTTGATTCCTTCATCATAAGCCTTGGGTACAACAGACTTAGTTTAGACATTGCACAAGCAATGAGAGCAGTTAGTCAGTATATGGTGAATCTTGGTGGAGAGCATTGGACTAATGTGAAAAAGATTCTGAGGTATATCAAAGGAATCTCAGATGCTGCATTATGTTACGGAGGATCAGAATTTCCTATCAGATGATATGTTTATTCAAATTTTGCGAGTAATCTTGACAAAAAAAAATCTACTATAGGTTATGTGTTTACTCTTGCAAAAGGAGATGTAAGCTAGGTTTCGAAGCTGTAAACTGTTGTGATTTTATCTACAATAGAAGCAGAATACATGGCGGCTACACAAGCTTACATAGAAGCTATTTGGGTTCAAAGGTTATTGAAGTAGCTCGGGCACAAACAAGAAAAGATTCCTCTGTTTTGTGACAGTCAGAATGCCTTGCACATTGCAAGAAATCCAACCTTTCATTCTAAGACAAAGCACATAGGCATTCAATATCACTTTGTTCGAGAAGTAGTAAAAGATAAAAGTGTGGACATGAAGAAGATTTACACCAAGGAGAACCTAGCAGATGCTTTAACCAAGCCAATCAATATTGATAAGTTCCAATAGTATAGATCCTCATATGGCCTAGCAGATATATAAGCAGCATGAAGAATTGACAAGCGAATAAAAGAGAGATTTTTCAAGTGCGAAGACATAATTAAAATCAAGTCTTCAAGAGGGAGAATGTTGAATAAATCAACAATTGCAGCTCACCAACCAGCCGTAATAGGAACAGTAAAAAAGTTAGCTATAATAGGAATAGTGAAAAGGGCAGCCGTAATAGGAATAGTAAAAAGGGCAGTCGCAATAGCAATAGTAAAAAGGGTAGTCACAGTAGCAATAGTGAAAGGAGCAGCTGTAATAGCAATAGTAAAAGGTAATGTTCACACCATCTTTCAAGTTATATAAATATGAAAGACTTCATCACTTGTTTTGCATTCTATTCTAAAATTTTCTTCCTTTTTAAGAGAGAATTCAAGCCTAGGAATTCCTCTTAGTGTCCCACTTATTTTCTCCTAAATTGTTTAGAGACAGTTTTTCAACTATTTCAAGAGAGAGAAGTTCATTTGTTTTCTCCTTATATTTAGAGAGAAGTAAGTTGTAATCTCTTTTTTATAGTGAAATTTTTCACAACCTTGTCTGTAGACGTAGCTTAAATTGAGTGAACCACGTTAAATCTTTTGTGTGCTTTATCTTTTTCATTTTACCTAAATTTTTTCAACTCGTATTTTACATGTGTATTGTCGCTTCCGCAAAACCGATCTCCTAACAAGCATAAGCATATAACTTGCTTCTTGGTAGACTATAGAGTAATGAAATCCTTTCCATTACCATCTCTAATAGTCTTAGCACTCTTGTTCTAGATTTAGTCCTAAAACTATATTTATAATGACTTGATTGATAAATTTCAACTATCATTGTGAATTATGTTGTTTGCCTCAGTTTTGTATCTGATTTCATTTTAAACAATTCCGTTTTACGGATCAAAGCTGAGACAAAAATACATCGTTTAAAGTAACAGAATATGATGTTTAATCATTGGCAAAACTATAAACTATAAAATTTTTGGACAAATATTTTGAAAATTTTGGAATGAGACTTGAATAATTTTTTAATGACTAAAATTAAAATGATAACTGAAATAATAGGAGATGTTTTTTATTTATTTATTTTTGAAATAGAGATGTTTAATTGAAGAAGTAAAAAAGATTGTTGTTTGTTATTATTTATAAAGAAACGACATTATGTTTTTAGTTTTAGTTTGTTCACCGATCGTTTTATTCATAAGCGATATGTCACTCTTTATTAAAAATTTTGTTGTCGTTAAACTGATTATTGTTTGTTATTTATTAACGAAGAAACGACATTATGTTTCAAGTTTTAGTTTGCTATCACCTGTCGTTTTATTCATGAGCTACGTTTCACTCTGTATTAAAAATTTTGATGTTTTTAAACTGAGGTATTGAACGATGTCGTTCGATGCTATTTTCAAAAATACAAAATATCATTCACCACTCAAGTCTACTATCATTTAATATGAGGCAAACAACGAGTCGGTTTTAGAAAATTATGAGCATTGGTGCCCGCGCTTTTGTTACGGATTAAATATAGAGTATAATAAATTGGTAATAAAGTTTTTGTCATATTACTTATAATAGTTTATAATATTTAACAATAGGATAATATTTATCTAAAGTATATGAAAATAATTTTTGGAGTATTACAAAACATTAATATTCTAAAGTAGATTGATGATTTATTTTACAACTTTTGTTTTTCTTTCTTTCGTTGTTCTTCTTCGCTACAATTACATAATAATATAAAGTTTAGTAAATTATGTTCTTCTTTCTTTACCTTTCTTTCTTTTCCTTTCTTTTATTTTGCTTTCTTTTGCTGTTCTTTTGTTGTTCTTCTTCGCTATAATTACAAGCATTGGTGCCCGCTCTTTTGCTGTGGATTAAATATAGAGTATAATAAATTGGTAATAAAGTTTTTGTCATATTACTTACAATAGTTTATAATATTTAACAATAGGATCATATTTTTCTAAAGTATATGAAAATAGTTTTTAGAATATTACAAAACGTTAATATTCTAAAGTAGATTGATGATTTATTTTACAACTTTTGTTTTCCTTTCTTTTGTTGTTCTTCTTCGCTGCAATTACAGAGGGAAAAAAATAGAATGTAAGAACAAAAATTAAATTAAATTATAAATTAGAGAAGAAGGAAAATAATGAATTTTTTGTTGTTAGGATATGAAATATTTATTGATAAGTATAAATAAATTAGATACCTGATTGATTTTTGTTTTTTTGATGCCTCAGTTGATGTTGCTTCTGATCTGAAAATGAAAAAAAAATATATTATTGGTTAAATAATAGATAATATATATTTTTTTAATTAAATTGAATATGAATTGATGGTTGTTTCTTACTTTTCTGTTTTCTTTTTTGGATTAGGCGTTTTTAGATCAAAGGGTAAACTGGTATTATTTCTGTTTTGAAGGATGGTGAGCGGTGCTGGAAGAGATGGTAGAGTTGAATCATCATCATCGAATATTTTCGACACTATTGTATCAATACATGCTCCCCTGAATCTGAAGTAAACCTGAAATATTTTTCTTTGCGTACATAGTTGTTCGATTATTGGTGACAGTGTTGTTGGATCAATATAACATTCTTGTATTGTCAATACTATGCAGAACTTTTTAATTAGAATTTGAGCTACTTTTTCGAATATGGTTATGACTGTGAATCCTGTTTCGTCCTCGATTCTTATGCTTAATTTATACATGTTAGAATAGTGAGGTGGCAAAATTTTTTTAGTATAATGAAGAAATAATATTTTAATTAATGACTAATAATATAAACCATAATTTTGTTTCTTGTGTAAGTGAAGTTGTAGTTTCTGTTATATCTAAATTAATTTGGAAAATAGTAATAGGAATTACTTAGTTGTTTTTTGTACTATGAAATTGGAGTTGATATAAGATGACCATACGTATCACACCACTATCTGCTCCTTATTTCTCATATTTGTCTAGAGCATTGTAGGCAAGAATTATAATATCATCCTTGATATGTCTCGAATTTGTATACTGTCATTTTTACTGTAAAATTCATTCCCTAAGGACAAAAAAATTGATGTTAGTTTAAATTACAATATATAATGATATTTTTGTTAATGTTATCATAGTTATGTTAACCTGTTATGCTAATTGATCTAGCTGATTTAGTTCTACAATTATTTTTTTGTTTTGTAATATATGTTGCTCTAGTGGTTGGATTTCTTTTAGAATAAGAGCTAAGAGAAATTCAAGATATTGTGTTGTGTGCTGAAACCTAAATAAGATGTTGGTAAAAAGAGAGGAAAAAAAAAAAGAATGGTAATATTTAATAAAGATAAATAAAGTATGATATATTTTTTTTGTTTTATAATGAAAGAAGATATACAAAGTGATTATTACCTTGTTTTTAGTGCATTAGTTTCAGGTATATTTATGTTTATAAAATATATCGTTGAACCTGTACTTGCAACATAGATATTTTCTGTTTGATATAAAAAAATAATATTAATTAATGAATAAATAGAATGTATGAATATTTTTATGTGTAGGTATAAAAGAGAATTATTAGCTACTTAGATACTGCTTTATTGTCATAGATATAGAGATGGTTATGACTGGTTCTTTTATAGTTTTTATTATATCAGTATTAAATTTTTTCGTTGTTTCTTCTCATAAGGTGATTTGAAGCTTTTCACTCGTGTGATTGAAATAAGATGATGTTAAAGTATAGTTAAAGTAAAGTATAAAATGTTTTTGAATATATAAATTTTGATGTTAAATGAATTAACTACTTGATATTTTGTATTGTTAGTGTTCGTCTTGACATCATTTTTTCTTTGACGTTAGTTTCTTCCATGTCTTCTATTTCTGTTAGCATTTCTATAATATCTAGTAAAAGGGAAGAAAATTGATATGAAAAAATTTAAATGTGTATTGATAAATATTCGTATTCGTAGTAAGATAGTATTATGACTAATAATACCTGATAATATGTCATGGACATCAGTTCTTAAAGGTAGATGATTTAAGTCTATGAAGTAAAATTTGTACATCAGAATGTTCGTTGTTGGTATTATTATTGGAGTAAACGATGTTGCTATAGTGAATTGTAACATTTCAATATGGAGAACAATTTTGTACTTTGGTTTATTTGGTAGGACAATAAAGTTGCTGACTCGATAAATTTTTCCTTCTGTAATTTGTTGCAAGATATGATCTACATCTCGAGCTCTAATTGTTCTGTAAATTGCTTCGTGCTATATTTTACAAAAAAAATAATTTAATTATTATATAGTATCTTGTTAAAATTAAGTGGTAGAACATGTATATGTATTGTATATTAACTTGAATGAAAGCGTGGTATGAAGTAATTTGATGTTACTTTTTTTACCTCATGATCAACTAAAATACAATCAAGACTTATGAGGCATCCTGTTGTGTAATCGTTATTGTGTCAGAATTCGCTCATACGTACTTCAATTGCTCCATAAATCTCGTTTGGTTTCAATGATCGTATTAGTGTTGCCATTTTTTCTCTTCTTTTTCTTTTTTTTTTTTTTTTATATGTAAGAGCAAAAAAATTTTTGTAAGATGTAAATATTATAAAGAATATTCAGAAATTTTATATATAAAAGGTCTGAAAATATATAGATAAATTTGTACTGAGATCATACTTTAATATATAAATTAATAATATAATTTTTATGCTTATATAATATTATGTAAAATTTCTTTTTGAATTATACTTAGAACGTGATTTGGATATTTACAGATGGATTTATTTATATATATACATATATATTTATATATATATATATATATGTATATATAAGTTTTTAAAGGCTATTACTCGTAATAAGGCTACATATAATTGACTGTGTGTAAAGATTTCATCTTCTAGATAAATGCCAACTTTATTTAGTAATTGTCCATAGTTTTATTTATTGTCATTGCATAACATGTTTTTATATGAAACTGTTGCATTTTTAAACTAAACGACCATTTGGACTCATTTACAAACATTTCTATTCTTGGAATGTATATCTTTTCATTTTCGCTATTTGAATTTATAATTTGACCTTCAATGATTCTATTTGTTAATTGTGTAATAAAAAGTCTTGTTACATTATATAATCTCATTGATTGATTTAAATTTCGTAATAACATTATAGGAGTTCTAACTTTAATATTCAATTCATGTGGTAGTATGCCATTAAAATTTAAAGTATGTAAAAATTCTTAGAGATATACGAGGTTAAGCCTATCGATATTTTCAGTTGAGACTATTATTGCATCATAATTATAATAAGTTTTTAATTCGTTAGGTATTAAAGATAATGTATATGTATTTATATCGTCAACTATTTTAATTTTTGGAGTTATTATTGCTCTATGTCTTATATAGTCAATATTATCGAAGTTTTTTACAAAATTATCATATATCAAATTTAAAATTTTTTCAATTGGATTTTATTCATATTGTATTACATATTTTTTTGGTATTTTTATCCATGTAATATCTTCATTTTCAGGATTTTTTATTCCTTCTGCAGTACCGCTTCCAACATTTTGAAAATTCTGAAATTCATTTTTTTCCTTTATGTGGTATTTAGGTTTTTTAATCTCATATTTTCTGTTAGGGATAATAATTTGAAATATGGTCATAAATAAGAGTTATTTATATTTGTATTTATTATGTCTTCTTTTGTTCTAACAGGTAGAATTTGCCGAAAATCACTACCTAATATAATTGTCATTCCACCAAAAAGTTTGTCAAAATTGTTTTTTAAATCTTGTAATGTTTTGTCTAAAGCTTCAAAATAATATTTGGTATTCATCGTGCTTCATCCCATAATATTAATGATGTTTTTTAATTAATTTTGCTAATTGGTTTCATTTTTTGATATAGCAAGTAGAGAATTTATCTGTTGATAAAGGTATTCGAAATCTTAAATGTGCAATTCTACCTTTAGCAATGATAACAAAATTATTCTAGAAGATGCGACAGCTAAAACGATTTCATTGTTTGATCTAGTTTTTGTAATCATTGTATTCCATAAATAAGTTTTTCCAATGCCTCTGTGCCCATAAATAAAAAATAAGTTTTGTACTTTATTGTTTAATGATTTTATAATTTGTTCGTAAATATAGCGTTGTTCATTATTTAAATTTTTTTTTTCTAAAATGCTATTTTTTTTTTAAATTTATTAATATCATAGTCTAGTTCTTCTCACAAGAATTTATTATTTAAGTGGTCGATTAATGTTCCTGTTGGTAAAGGTAAATTAAAATTTGCAAAAATTGATGAATTTAGGTTTAGTTGCTTTTCTAGTTCATATAATACATAATTGTATAATTTGTTTTCTGGAATTTGGAAATTTAAATTATTGAATAATGTTTTAACTTTGTGCAAAATATCTTCTGTCATAAGCCTCCAATGATTTTCAAGTAATGTTTTTGTTGGGATTTTTGCCCTAAAAAGCATATTTCTAATTTTACCCTTTTGAGTATAAACAACTATCTTTTATATGAAATTATGATATTTGTTAGATTAAACTATCTTAGTTGAATAGTTTATTCATCTGAAAAAAATTCCATGACTTTATATATGTATACAGAAACAAATATGATTAAGTGTTAATTATAAGAAGACTTGTTTCTTTATCTAAGTCTAAATGAAGTAGTTTACAATCTGTAAATAAAAATGGAATACTTTATTTACTATAGGTTGTAGTGCTTATCTATCTCAATGGGAATGATGTGTCTCAAATCATTGAAGCATCTGACTTCTGATAGAAACACTAATTTAACATAAACAAGTTATGTGTATTAAACTAGACCAAGTAATATAAAGAATTAAAGTGTCGTAACTCAATTCTTATATTATCACAAACTATCTCTTAGCATATAAATCTTAATCCTTGATATTTGACTGGACTTGTTTTCATGGGTTATAGCCTTTTGATTTGTTAAAAGACTAATCTCTATGAAGTTAGAGGTGAACTCTGGTATATTGGAGGTTATAGCTTATGAATTGATAGGAACACTAAATAGTTAAGGATACTATACATTAATGCCACTTTAGGTTCTTTCAAGATTCATAGAATAATTTAATCTAAGATCTTATTATTCACTTTGTGAATTGGTTGATAATTTTGTCTAAATAGTCATTGAAAACAAAATTATCGATAATATTATTCTTTGATAGAAAGACGGTAACTTAAAGTTAAATAGGTGTTGGAGGGGTATTACGGTAATTTCACATATCCAACTATGGCATTGTATAGGGATTATATATGTGGTATAGAATATGCTAGATAGATAGATTAATCAAGGTTAGTTGATTAAATCTCTATAAAAGACATGACATTTAATCTAAGAGTACAGTATTGAGCCTTTAGTGGAGTATTCCTTTTACTAGTAATATTTATATAAATACCATAATAAGAGTTATTATGTATTTATCATATTATTGGAGCTTAGATTATTTGGATCCATTAGGTCCATTATCTAGTTTAATTAAGCTCATTAATTGGTTGGTGGTATTTGTGAAATAAGTTTCATAAAACTGTGTAAAATAATAATTCTACATAGAAGTTGGTATTTTTATAAATAAGTTTCATAAGTTTGACATATTTATAAAAATACCCCCAAAGCCCAAATTGGAGAATAAGTCCAATCATAATTGGACTAAGGTTAGCAGTTTTTGATCCTATATATATATAAGATATATGAGAGTAAAAACTACATAGTAACTCATAAAGTCACACGCATAAGGCATAGGGAGATAGAGAGATTTCGGCCAACCTAGGCTAAGGGAGAGAGAAAACTGTTTCCTACAATCTCATAGTCTCATCTCACATTCCGGTATTCCATAGGATCAAGAAGGCGTTCTTGATCGTTCTCCAACAAAGGTTTCGACTTAGTGCCCACTCACTTCGTCAACCTAGAGCAAGAACATAGATAAGAAAATCTAGGGTAGGAAGTTTGATCACCATCAATAAGGAGATCAAGGAGGAACACGCTACAAGAGGTAAACCCTAATCTCATCTCTAGGGTTTTGTATCTAGATTTGATTTATGTTGTACATGATCCTGTATATGATTCATGTGTGTTATATGGTTATGAAAACTGTTTTCATATAAAATTTTAAAACCTAAATCCGCTATTTTTCGGCTGCGTTCATGATATGATCATTTATTTTTCATATCTGCATACATGTATGACTTTCCTAAGTGTTAGGTCAATTTACCATGGTATCAAGAGCTTAGGTTCATATGTATAGCATAATATTGATCTAGAATTGAATATTTAAGTTATGTGATTGAGTTTGCAATTTTTGTTTATGATAGTTAAATGATTCATGGTAATGAATGATATTTAATTACGTATACTATTGATTTTTGCATACTGAGAAAAATTGTAGATTGTGATTCTAGCAAAATTAGGTTTAGGTGTTCTTGAATTTTATATTTCATAGATTCATGAACATGTTTCAAAGAGTTTGAAAATCTGAATTTTTTCTAAAATTTTTTTGATGTTGTTTTAAATTTTTCAGCATTTAAAAAAAAAAAAATTCAGCCAGCCCTAGCCCCGCGCGCGCGGCTCACCTGCGCGGTCAGCCTATGCGTGGGTGCTAGGTGCTGGCACGGCAAAGCAGGCAGCATGCGCGAGCGGGCTGCCTCGCGCAGCCTGTGTGCATAGCTTACATGCGCGACACGCACGCGCGCAGCTTGTGCAGCG
>JXTB01000272.1:241785-358877 GCA_002914805.1 Parasponia andersonii | reverse complement strand
TTTTTTTTGTTTTGAAAGGATTAATTTTGAGAAAATTAATGAATGTTTATAAAGTTGTTTATATTCATTATTTGCATTTATAATTATTTGTAAAACTTTTATACAAAAATATTTTTTTATAACTATTTACTTATTTTTATAAATGCACTTGGAATTTAATTTGATTAAATTCTATTACTAAGAATCTTTAAAATTATTGGTTGAATAATTTAGCGGTTAAAGTTTCTTAGTCCATTTTTCAAAACTAATGTTTAATACAGGACTTGGTTTAAATACAGTATTTCAATTATTTATCTTTGGTTGAAAAATTGTTGACTAAATAATTGAATTTTCTTCTAGAAAAGTTTTGCTTAAATGATTTATAATCCACAGACCTTCTTACTTGATCGTTACGTCATGTATGCTTTTATTGTCCAATTTTATATATATGAGATGTATAATATTATAGTGTTAGTACTTTGGCTTTAGACAATAATTGTTTTGATCATAGTACCATGTTTATTATAGTATGTCATAATGTTTTAAATTAGCCCATTCTCTTTAAGTCGCATAATTGGATATACATAGTTGATTTTGTGCTTACTAAATAAGTTAGATAATTGGGTAAAATCAGGATCCCTAAATTTTAAAAGATTGAGTGACAGCGGGTATGAAATATCCATGGTCTCCATCATTAGTTCAATGATTATAAAGATGTGTCTCGCCTCAGAATCTTGCTGAGCTCTCGTAGGAAAGTTTTCATCTGGGTAATACTGGTATTGAGTCTCTTAAGATAAATTTGTGAGTGGACTTTACATACAGATCTCCCGTAGGAGACTGTATTGTTTAAGAAAGCTTGTGAATTGAAATGATGGTTACACACTCAATATAAGATGCTATTAACCTCCCGTAGGAGCTATGTTAGTAATTCTATGGACCGATAAACAGGGTAATTAGCAAACTAGAATATGAGATATTTGTCTTTTTGTCTAAAGTGAATTGTTCACATTTAACTTGTAGATTCACATGATTACCCGTAGGTAACTTGTGATCTATGGTAGGATAAAATACCTTGAATATTTGTGACAGTATTAGGGATTCTTATACAAGCATTTTATCTTGATAGATTTAATGTTAAGTATTCTAAATTACATTATATTCAGATAAACTAGCAAACTTAGTTGAGTACTAGGAGGATCATAATTTGCATACTTGTCCATAGTTTATTCTTAGTTTCCAAATGACCAATAAGAGCATAACACATAATCTTCTTGTTTGATTATATGTCATAACATTTATATTTTCTTATTTTACTCTAAATGTACTCCAATATTTTGCACGAATTGTCTACTGATTTTAAATCAGTTACTTTGATTGATAAATCACAAGAGTTGGTAATTTTGTCAAAGTTCATTCCTGATAATTAATACCCTTGTTGAGGTATTTATTATCTTACTTAAGATAATGAATACCCTTGTTGAGGCGTTTATTATCTTACTGCAAAATTAAATCGAAATAAAGATGTTTGTATTCGATTATATTTTTCCCATGTGTTTAATTGAGAATTAAACCTACAGAATTTAATTGCGAATTGAATTCATTAAATTCGATTATGAATTGGATTTATTTTATGACTTTTGTCTAATTTAGAATCTTATTATTTTGCATTTTAAGGAAATATTGTTTCATAGGATGGACAAGGTTCCAGAAAGAGGAAAGAGACAAAGGAATACAGTATAAGGAGTAAAACGAGGACATTTATGGAGACATCGCAGTGTTCAAAGAGTTTGAACGATAATAAACATGAGGATGCCTCTACTGAAAAGAAGTCAAGAGCTTCTCCAGTAGTTAGGTTGTTTGGGAGGCCAAGAAAATCACTCTCTGCTGAGGATAGAAGAGATCTCTGGCTAGTGGACTCAGAATCTAGTGTCAATATCTGCAACGACAAGAAATGGTTCATTGAACCAAATCAATTACATGATGTTAGTCGTGATGTGGAAGTGATAGACAATCGAAGAGTTCGAATAAAGGGCATAGGCGATGCCTACCTCAAGATCAATGATAGCTTCATGATCTTGAAAGATTGCTATTACGTACTAGAATTTAGTTTAAATGTTCTTTCAGTATCAAAGATGTTTAAAGAAGGCTATTGTTTCGGGTTTGACAAGAAGGTGAAAGTTTTCTATAATAATCTATTGTACTGTGTGGGAGAAATGCAGAATGAACTTTATGTCCTAACCCCAAATCCACAAAGTACATCATCTTCAATCATGAGCATTACTATACTCCAAGAGATGGTGAATGACATCAGGAAAGAGCGCAACACCATCGATTGGCACAAGCAACTCGGACACATGTCATGCTCAGAGATTCGCAGACTTATGGAGCTGGGTCACTTGCCTGAAGTAGACATCAGCAAGACATAGACTATGAGGATTGCAAGAAGCCTATAAAATACAAGCGTCCTCTTGCTACTCGTTATGAGAAAGCTGAGGCATGTTTAGAGTGCGTACATGTGCATATCTGTGAACCTATGGAGGTAGTTTCCTACAACAAGCATACATTGTTTATCACCTTTGTTGATGAATATTCGGACTTCGATCAAGTCTATTTTCTCAAGAGATACGATGAAGTCCCAGATGCTTTCCATGAATTCGACAGAAAAGTACGAATGCAACATGACACCAAGGTCAAGAAGTTCAAGATTGAAGCCAAACATGAAGATGTGGATTCTCTTCGAGACCTGCTGAGGCCAACACTAGCCAATCTTGTTATTCCTTATGAATATGCGACTATCTATGAGCATAGTCGTATAGGAGCTGCTGAGAGGTATAACATCAGACTCAAGCAAATCATAGAGTTGATATACAAAGAGTCGCTGTTGTCCTATAGATATTGGAATTATGCTTTAAGGACAGCTTCGTACATCCTTAACTTCATTCCATCAGATAGAGTTGCTTCGACACCTTTTCAAATGTAGATGGGCTATGTAAAGAGATTAGAGCATCTAAAGATATAGGGTTGCGAAGTATAAGCATGCAAGAAAGTGGGAGACGAAGTTGACAAGAATTCAAAAAAGTGTTTTCTGCTTGGCTATTCAAAGGAAGAGAAAGGCTACATTCTTTACAGACAATCTACGAATACTACCTTTATCAGCAGAAGTAGAGACTTTCTGAAGAATGAGAGAGAAGTCTGTTAAGAAAACAATGAAGAGAGAGCTTATCATTTTCATTGCTTTTCTTAGTCATTAAGTTTTTAGTTGAACATTTAGTTTTTGCTTTTATTAATTTTGGTCATTTGAAACATTTTGGAATTTTTAGTATATTATTTTTAGTAACTGATTTTTGAACAAGTGGGAGATTGTTGGGATTTTTGCCCTAAAAAGTAAATTTCCAATTTTACCCTTTTGAATATAAACAACTATCTCTTATATGAAATTATGATATTTGCTAGATTAAACTATCTTAGTTGAATAGTTTATTCATCTGAAAAAGATTTTATGACTTTATATATGTATAAAGAAATAAACATGATTAAATGTTAATTATGGGGATACTTGTTTCTTTATCTAAGTCTAAATGAAGTAGTTTACAATCTGTAAATAAAGATGGAATATTTTATTTACTATAAGTTGTAGTGTTTGTCTATTTCAACGAGAATGATGTGTCTCAAATCATTGAAGTATCTAACTTCTGATAGAAACATTAATACAACATAAACAAGTTATGTGTATTAAATTGGACCAGGTAATATAAAAAATTGGAGTGTCGTAACTCAATTCTTATATTATCACAAACTAGCTCTTAGCATATAAATCTTAATCCTTGATGTTTGACTGGACTTGCTTTTATGAGTTATAGCCTTTTGATTTGTTAAAAAACTAACCTCTATGAAGTTGGAGGTGAACTCTGGTATATTGGAGGTTATGACTTATGAATTGATGGGAACACCAAATAGTTAAGTACACTATACATTAATGCCACTTTAGGTTCTTTCAAGATTCATGGAATAATTAAATCTAAGATCTTAGTATTCACTTTGTGAATTGGTTGATAATTTAGTCTAAATGGCCATTGAAAATAAAATTATCGACAACATTATTCCTCGATAGAAAGATGGTAACTTAAAGATAAATAGGTGTTGGAGGGGTATTACGGTAATTTCACCTATCCAACTACGACATTGTATAGGGATTATATATGTGGTATAGAATATGCTAGATGGATTGGTTAATCAAGGTTAGTTAATTAAATCTCTATAAAAGGCATGATATTTAATCTAAGAATGCAGTATTGGGCTTTTAGTAGAGTATTCCCTTTACTAATAATATTTATATAAATACCATAATAAGAGTTACTATGTATTTATCATATTATTGGAGCTTAGATTATTTGGATCCATTGGGTCCCCTATCTAGCTCAATTAAACTCATTAATTGGTTGGTGGTATTTGTGAAATAAGTTTCATGAAACTGTGTAAAATAATGATTCTACACAGAAGTTGGTATTTTATAAATAAGTTTCATGAGTTAGACATATTTATAAAAATATACTCAAAACCCGAATCGGAGAACAAGCCCAATCATAATTGGACTAGGGTTAGCAGTTTTTGGTCCCATATATATAAGATATATGAGAGGAAAAACTACAGTAACTCATATAGAGTCACAGGCATAAGGCATAGGGAGAGAGAGAGATTTCGGCCAACCTAGGCTAAGGGAGAGAGAAAAATATTTCCTACAATCTCATATTCTCATCTCACATCCTGGTGTTCCATAGGATCAAGAAGGCATTCTTGATCGTTCTCCAACGAAGGTTTCGACTTGGTGCTCACTCGCTTCGTCAACCAAGAGCAAGAGCATAAATAAGAAGATCTAGGGTTGGAGGTTTGATCACCATCAATAAGAAGATCAAGGAGGAACACGCTACAAGAGGTAAACCCTAATCTCATCTCTAGGGTTTCGTATCTCGATTTGATTTATAATGTACATGATCCTGTATATGATGCATGTGTGTTATATGATTATGAAAACTATTTTCATGTAAAATTTTAAAACCTAAATCCGCTATTTTTTCGTTGCTTTCATGATATGATCATGTATTTTCTATATCTGCATGTATGCATGATTTTTCTAAGTGTTATGTCAATTTACCAACAGTTTTTAGATTATTTACATTACAAAATAATAAAATTATGGTAAATAATTGTCATAATTGGTGTTGACCAAAATAAGGCTTCTAATATCAATTTATTTCATTATTTATCATCTCCCAATAAACCTAATGCATTGCACGCTGTTTGATTGGTTGAACATATTATACCATTAATGGTTTGTATAGATTTAAAGCTTGTTGTGCCTTTTTGATGATTAAGTAATAGTTTTAGATAATATAATTCTCCAGAATTTTGGTAGACATAACAACTTTGTCCAATTGAATATCCTGACTTTTTTGGTGTCCAAATCTTGTCTTTATTATTCCGTACCCATTTGGTTGGAAATTGTATATATATGAGTTTTCTAGCTTCTACATTATTTTTTTTTTATTTCCATCCATTATGTTAAAATTGTTCTTTGAATGCCTAGTTGTTTGACTATATTATCAAGGCGTTAATTTGAACGAAATGTTATATTTTGCATGTATGGTAAATGAATTATTAATATTTATATTGTTGGAAATCTATGATGTATCAGATATTCATATAATCTCCACATAGCTTTATATGGTGTTATATATCAACAATTAATATAATTTTTTATTTCATTTATTTCTTTACAAATTGTTTGACCGGATTGCTCTATGCATATATTGTTTTCAATTATTGTTCCTATTCTGTCTGGGCGTTTAGTTAAATATTTTATTAACATTGATTGTGAACATTGATGCGAGCACAAAATTTTAGATATAAGTTTCTATTTTAAGGAACTACAAATCTATTATCTAATTTAATACTTTCTTTTTGTACACAAAATGTTATATTTCTACATTTATACTTAGACAAATCCATTTTCTTCTATAGTTTTTGCATTCTTAAATTATTTGGGAAATTTGTCAGAACAAATTGATTTTTTCATATATAGAGCATTTGTTTTGGCAACACCATATGGTCTCTATCATGAATTCTGCTATGATATTGTATTGTTCAGGATTTTTTTTCGAGATCTGATATTTCAGCTGATATAAATTTGTCAATTTGTGATGGTTCGGATAATTCTTCATTGTAGCATAGCTTGAATAGAAAGTGACAATGAGGTAGACCACGTTTCTGGAATTCAACAACGTAAAAATCTTTGTTGTAAGATAAACACAAAAAATAAAAGAAATATGTTAGTTTTAGTTAAAAATAAAAATTCATATTTTATGCTATGTATTTTGATTTATTAATATTGTCTTGCAATAATTGTTCCGAACACTTTTTCAGTTTTAATAGTAAATAAAATTTGGTTTAATTTCATTTTAAAGATTCTCGTAATTAAATCTGATTTGTCTTTAGGTTTTTGACCGGGAGTTTTAGTTAAGGCATGTGTAATTTCAAGTCATTTAGGATTATATGTAAATGTTATGAATAAATCAAGACTTTCATATTGTCTACAGATTGTCATTGCATCTTAGTAATTTTAAATCATATATCGTGAACTTCTAGTATGGCTAGACAGAAGAATAATTCTTTTACCTAGTATCTGTGTCTCCTCTAATAATAGCATCTTGGATACTTTGATAAATTTCAGATATTAAATTATTTTAATTTTTTCTAATATAATCTAGTCGATCTTGTTCAAAAGAAGCGTATACATTAACTAAATATTGTTAGAAAAATCTTCCATTTTGAAAAAAATATTATTTACAATTTCTTATTGTTATAGTTGATAGCAATAAAATACTTTCGTATTCTATTTATGGAAAGTCTTTTTTCTACTTTGTCTATATTCTATCTTAAATTAGTTCTATAACTACTTTCTCCATATGAAAATAAGAGTGAATATTGTCAAATCATATAAGATGAATATAATTTTGTAGTTCTTTATAAATTATTTATTTTATCTTATTTTAATAAGAGTGAATATTGTCAAATCATATAAGATGAATATAATTTTATAATTCTTTATAAATTATTTATTTATCTTATATTATAATATCTCTTCCTTCTTCATGTTCACTAATATCTCAAACAATTAAACTTCCCATATCATTCAATGTAAGTAATTCATACCGATTATTATCAATAGATTATCGTCTTATCAATCTTAATTTTAATTTTATGGACAGAATTACATTTTCATTGTACCAATCTT
This sequence comes from Parasponia andersonii, assembly GCA_002914805.1. Taxonomy (NCBI): domain Eukaryota; kingdom Viridiplantae; phylum Streptophyta; class Magnoliopsida; order Rosales; family Cannabaceae; genus Trema; species Trema andersonii. The sequence continues at coordinate 351,607 of JXTB01000272.1, read as the reverse complement.
TAACCACACAAAAAAGTTTTACCATTGTGGCATTCTGATTAAATTTTTGCTATGTATGTAATAGGATGATTTTTATTACCTCAATTAATTTTATATTTCTATTTTATTATTGAAAATGGTGATAATAAAGTCATACATGCAATATATAAGCCACCAAAATCAAATAATATCTTAATTACTTAAAATTAGAGTCTTTCAAACTAAATATACAAAACATTAATTAATACACGTGATGGAATTGAATACAGAATAACAATGAAATTTAGGTAATGATTTCCCAGTAAAGTCAATAACAATCTATTTTGCTTCTTTCCTTGTCCTCGATAGTAAGACCTCCGTCTTTCTCTTTGCCAATTTTGGCAGCAAAGTTCTTCATTAGGGATTACATGGGATAACTTCTTTTATATCTACCATAAATATATGATATATGTAGGTAAATATATTTGAATAAATGTGTATATATATAATAATTATAATTTGGCTCAGATATATTATAGTATTATCAATATATGGTAATTTTCTAAGATAATTTATTTCTAAATGTCTATCTAGCCACCTAAGCAATCATTTCTTGCTCATGTAAGAAAAAAAAAATTTCTGGCAATTAGATTAACAGACAAAAATCAATTAATATGGAATAAAATTTGCCATATATATTATAACAGTCAAATAACACAAAAGAGATCGTAAGAGTATAGCCTAAAACTGCCCCAAAACTACCAAGTGAATAACGACTAAAACAAAGAAGAATGAAGAGAAAAGAAAAAGCTGTGAAAGAATAATTTAGCATAGTTTTTAAAGGGAACCAAAAAAGAGGAGGAAAGAAAATACTGGAAATACAGACTAGTTGGGAGAGATGGAAAACGATTGCAAAAATACATTTGCTGGAAAAAAATTCCTTAGTTGAATACAACAGTAAAGAGCTGTTTTAATCACGGAAAAAACAATTAGAGTGAAAAGATGAGATCACGATGTTCACATATAAATCTAACAAAGAATTATAAAGCTAAAATCTTAATAAAACTACTAACAAAGCTCTAACCCGACAACTAATTTGCAGGAATTTTTAGAACAAAAACTGTAAAACTGCTCCTTAACAAACCAGATTTATTATAGAACGACAATATACAAATATAAAAGATTTTAATGAAATATTCCAACAGCACACAATATTCAAGACAGCAATAATGAAATAAATGCATCGATAGTATATTAATAACACAGAAAATACACATTAATGAACAACAGAAAAAAATACAGACATAACTAAAAGAAGAAAAACAATTATAAAGGCAGAGGAAGACAGTATAATAAATATGCGTAATACCTCGAGTGCTTCAAAAAAGAGCCCTCGCAACCAACTTTCAGAAAAATATAGATTATCCACAGGTCACAGAACAGAGTAAAACAACAGTGAAAACAGTAAAGCAAGAGCACAGTAATTTTAGTCAGCTATGAAGAAGGAAGAACGTAAGGGAAAGTAAGATATGAAAAATACTAAAACACGTATATAACCAAATAAGTGTAGGGTATATATAACAGGCAATAAATTCAAACCAAACAGGTGGCAGTACTCCAAAGAATCATGCAATTAAAAGAAATATTTAAAGGGAAGAAGTCAGACATTTAGTGAGCACGAATAGTTAAAGTAAACAAACGGTAAAAAGGGAGTATTATCTGACTGTCAAATAAACTTGAATAATATATTAAAGAAATGGAATTCCCTCTTTTTCCTACTCTACTTTTATTTTTTTTCCCTATTTTTCCTCAATTTAAATAACGCGGGAAAAAAATACGGTAACATTAATTAAATTTTGTACACAGCACCAAAATCATAAATGTGAAAAGACAGAGTATTAATAACCAAAACAAAGGTCATCGTTGACCTACAAAAAAATCTAAACTGCGTAATATATCTTAAAGAGAGCGAAAGAACCCGAGAATGATCTAGAAAACATTCTAGAATCTCAAAGATATAAAACCAACGTATCCACAGATTGCTATACACACATACACGTACATATATATATATATATATATATATATATTCTAATCACGATAACAATAAAAAACAAAATGATAAGAATATCATGACATTCTGAGGGAAAAAATAGGACCCAACCAAGGTAATATAAAAACGGAGCCCAATCTTTCAAGAGGCCCAAAAACTGTGATAAGAAGCCCATATTTGCAGATTAAAGCCCAAAAAAAAAACTATGATCATAGCCCAAAATAAACCCAAAGAGGGAAAACGGTAAATGAGCCCTAAAAATAATCATAAAAAATTTCCAGAACAATACAAATTAAGAATACAGCAAGCATTAAATATACCAACAAAGCCAAAACTTCAATACACAAAATGGAGAATAAAGAAACAATAATAGGAAAAAATCAGAGAAAAAAGAGTTTTAAGGAGCGAAATTACCAGAAAAGAGAGAGAGTCCCCAAACTGCTTAGATCCATGCAACGAAATCCAGATCATCAAAAAATAAGAGTTAATTTTTTTTTTTTTTAAAAGAAACTAAAATTACAGTACACAAACGAAGAAGAAAATAAAACTCGAAAGAAAAAAAAAACAATTAAAAACTTAAAATAACAAAAAAAAAATGAAGAGAAGCCATAACCTAAATCAAATAAACAAAGAAGCAAAGGAAAAAAGGAAGAAGAATGATCGGAAGACAACTAAACAAAAAAGCGTGAAGAACAAAGCGGAGAGAGAGAGAGAGAGAGAGAGAGAGAGAGGAAGCTGAAAAGAGGAGGAGGAGGGTTTCGTATACAGCACTGCGCTGCCATTAATGCACCAATCCCATGAAAATACTAAAATACCCCCTCCCAAAATCTACTTAGCTCGTAAGCTCGAGGGTAAAAGCGTCAAACTGCTACATAAATTTCGGGAAAATAGAAAAAGACAAAAAAGCCCCGTTTTACCCGTCATGATGTTCTTTTTCATTGCACAGTATTTTTCCTGAGGGTAAAAACGTCAAACTGCAACATGAAATTTCGGGAAAATTAAAAAATAAATGGGAAAAAAACTAAATAGCGAAATGACAAAAAGAATCACGTTTTACTGTTCAAACTGTTCATTGCACAATATTTTTTCCGCCACTTTAGATACATATAATAAAATAATGTGCACGTTCAATAACATGGTAGTGTATATAACATATTGCCTGTATGAAAAGCAGATATAATATCAGTCTTTTAATATATGTCGAAAGGATATTGTAAGTAATATATAGAACTCTAAAAGAAATCAAAATCTTAAAAACATACCTATTTTAAAATTTGAAATGATGACATAGTAACAGACTTTGATGATAATAAATTAGAATTAGAAGTATCATTTATTTTTTTATTGTTAAAATTTGTAAATTTGGTTCAATGAATTAGAGAGGATATATTATTTCTAATTTCAAAAGTAAATGTATTAAGATAAAGATAATTATTTAGAAATTAGGGGAAAAAAACAAAACTAACTTAAACATAATAGTTTTATAGGATCGATGTAAAAAAGAAAAAAATTTAATAAACTAAATATAAATAGTAAATATATTAACATAAGGACAATTATTTAGGAATTATAGGAAACAAAAACAAAAAACAATTAAACATAACAATTTTATAGGTTCAATGGAAAAAAATAATAATTAAAAAAATCCTTAAAGTAATAATTTTATACGTACGATATATTACAACAACAAATCTAGACTAGTGTTCTAGAAACGACAAATAATTTGTTTTTGCTTTCTTCGCTATTTTACTTGAATTTTTTTTTTTAAATTGTTAAAATAAGTTTTCTTGAAGTTGATAACTTAAATACCTACCATAAATATTATATTGTAACTGCTCCAAGAATCATCCGTGTCGAATTTTTTTTTCATTTACTAAGCAAATAAAAATAAAATAATAAATCCTCGGAGAAATATAAAATTAGCTAAGGAAAAAGAATTTAGCTTACAGTGAAAATCTATGAATTTTTTTTTGAAGGGCAAAATCTTTGAATTTTGATCGTGAACGTACGAAGAAAGTAGAAATTTTTATCCAAAAAATTGGAGATACTAAATAAAGGATAAATGTCCTTATTAGTCTCTAAATTATGAGAAAACTATTACTTTAGATCTTAAATTTTAAATTATGTCATTTTTGTTCTTAAATTATTAAAAAGTACATTTTAATCATTTTCATTATATATTTAATTTTGTTTTTAAAACAAATAATATATGAGGTACATTTGCTATTTTATTGTACTTATTTCATATTTAGAAACTATAAAGATATTAGAATATGCATTGAAGTAGTTTAAAAATGATTAATTGAACAAAAATTAGTTACACGTTAGACAATAATACAATGTAAAATTGTTCAAAATGTGATTTTTTGTTAAAATCACTAATATAAAATAAAAAATACAACTCATATCCTCGTTCTCGTGAGAATCAAACAAAAATGTATAGAAAAAAAAACAAAAACTAGATATTTTTAATAGTTTAAAAGCTAATACGAAGCAATTTAAAATTTAATCACAAGTGAAACTCTTTTCTTAACTCAAGGAGTAATGGAGTTATTTATTCCTAAATAAATTAATAAAATCACAATCTTACAAAACAGAGAAATATTACCAAAAAAATTTCCAGTGAAAATTGAGAAAAAAAGATCGAGACAAATTTTCACAATTTAATCATTATGTACAACAATTCGACTACATTTGAGTACATTCCGTGTGCTGACGACTGAGTAGCCAAAACATTCGTCAACCCCAACCTCTCCCTCTTTGCTTCTCATCTCCTCTTCTCTTCTCTTCTCTTTTTCTTTACTGTCCAAAACCAAATTTAAAATCCATTGTCTAAGCCAAAGAAATCACCTGCCGTGTAAATCTATATAACAATAGAGAGACTCCCTCCCACTATTAGTCTACAGTCTACTACTACCACTACATGTATGTACATTACATGAAGATATCGGAAGAAGCCGAGCCAGAAAGAAGGCTACAGAAATCAGGGAAAGAAAGATACGAGGGCGGAACGGAAGAAGACTATACAAAATTGTGATGAGAATCACCGTTGGAATTGGGGTTACTGACTAGAACCAAAAGGAATTGACCCTGTAGTTGCAAAAGGAGGCATGTTGGAAAACTGTGGAGAGTTAGAGCATTCGGAATTTGGGAAACTATAAGTGGAGTTTAGCATGCCGGAACCTTGCTCCAATGAGCTGTATCCAAACAAACATCGAGTTGTGCCACCATGGTTCACCGTTCTACCTTGGCTACTCAGAGTATTGTTCCATCCGACCTGTGTGAAACAACAGTATACATGTCAATTAATAGTGAAAAATGTCATTAAATAGATTTTCAGCACTATAGAAGCAATCAAGCAAATGACTGGATCAATAACTAGAAATAAGCAATTCAGTTTAAGTAAGTAGACCTGCATGAACAGAATATGACTAAAACGATGACTTCCGCAGAATCTATAATCCAAATCAATTGTGTACGAAGAATTCTTGTAATTTGTCCCTTCACACTCAGATCTTCCTCAAAAAGCTTGAGTTGAATTAAACAAATCATTCTCCTAATTCAAAGAGGAGAAATTTTTGCCAAGTTCTTATAACCATTCACTTTCCAGAACAACATAGCATACAATATGATCATATGGTACGTAAAATCTTTTTGTGCGTATGTGTGATAATTAAGAGAGACAAAGGACTCATATCTAAGAATACTCTAGACCATAAAATCAAGACTTGTAACGGCAGCAATTCTGATTATAGTTCTAGTAGTTGAACTAGAGAATGCAAAAAATACCATAAAAGAATTCTTTTGGCATCCATACCTTCTGCTGCGTGCCAAAATTAGCAGAGACAGCAGAAGCAGATATGCTGCTTTCAGCATAAGGTGAAGATCGAACTCTCAACTCTGGACACGAGCTTCGCAAATCCTGAGGACGTTTATCAGGAGCACCAAACAATAAACTTTTCCCACCAACCCAATGCTCACTACTCTTCCTTAGCCTCATATATGCCGACGGGGAGTTATCATGAGATACCAAGTAGAAGGAGCCGTGTTGCTCCTTTCTATGAAAAGCACGAGGTGATTCCCAACATTGCTTAGGCAATGACCTTGAGCCAAAATCTAGACACTGATCAAAGATGCAAGATGACCTGGAATATGAATGGCCTACATCAAAAAATACAGATGGAGTGATTCTACCAAAAGCTAAATCTAGTGACTGCTTCCTAGCTGAATGCCCAAGATTTGGTGTCATTGTCCAGTCTTCTATTGTTATTCCCCGCTTGGCGGCAAGGTCCAATATCCGTGTTTCATCAAGTCCCAACCCCATGAGCAAGTCCCACATGTTCCTTACTACTTCCTGTTGGTTGTGGATGACTTGATCCCTCATAGCCATTTCAAACTGAAGTTCTGTATTGGTCATCCCCTGTATTTATTAGAAAACAAACATTAGGATTAAAACGAACATATTAATAAATATTATCTAATCTACGTGTAACCCATAGGAAAGAATGGTCGCACAATCTTTAGCATGGTAACTAATAACAGGATAACACGAAAAGAATACATCATGTCAAGGAAACACATAAAACTAGATCCTTGATAAAGATTTAAAACTGGAAATATTTTAACAATAATATGAAAAGTCAAAGCCCTGTTTGAAACTGTGCAATTTTTATGGTCACATATTACAAACAAGAATACCAAAGCAAATCATATACAGTTATATAGATATAAATGACTTGTCTGGTATTGTATCTGCTTACCAAGAGCCTGTACTGACTAAGAATCCGCAAGTATGTTTTATTTCCATTATTGCTAATGGCCTCCTCAATCATATCTTGAAGTTGACACCGATGCTTCTCATTGGACTCGATTTCCTTCAGAGTAAAATTTGATAATAAGGTGCAAAACTATCAAAGTTCATAACTTTATGAATTGAAGTACAAGATGAAGACATTACCTTCTGGTAGTTAACACCAGCTTCATCATTTTCCCGGATATTGTCTAGAATGACTTGTCGCCTCAACCTTAAAGCCTCAACAACTGATCCATCTTTTTCAATAGCCTATGAGACAGGGATATGTATTACAATGCGCATAACTATCCAAGAAATATTTTCCCTACCAGTTCTCCAGAATACAATCAGTCCCTTCACCATCCTCCCCCACCCCTCCTAAAACAGTTAAATATTTTTGTTTTATTTAACAAAAAATTATTCATGTCCAATAACATGAATTTCAACTACTGATTTAGAAAAGCAAAATGGAGCAAGAGACCATCCAGAACAAAAAGAAAAAAAATCACCGAGTGAAGATGTAAAATACTAAACTTGGCCCAACGAAATCAAAATAACTGAAATAATAATAATGCTACAATATACACGAGGGATGTTTTTCTCAACTGAATAAGTGCACCTCTCTTACCTGTTGCTTTGCAATAGCATCATCAAGGTGTTGGAGCTCAGTGCGGTTACGAAGATTTGTTTCCTCAAGTTCATATAAAGCCTTTTGTAAGTTTATCCTTTCTTGAACATTTTCATTGGTTTCATGGCTCAAAGTATTTAACCATGATAGCTCATCATCAATAGCTTTCTCTGCTGGTTTGATGCTTAGCTGTGATTCCTTTTCAGCTAATTCTTTTTTTAATCGGCAAACTTCGATCTGTATACTTAATGATGTCAATACAACAAAAATGGAACTCTTCAATCAAATTCCATAGATGAAAACAATGTAACAGCTTACCTGCAGGCTGTCAATCATCCTCTGGTAGTCTGAGACATGGGTATCAATGATACCAATATTTTTCTGCACACAAATAAGAACATTCTTACAATTTACAAAAGGAAAAGCAGTAATGAGATGATTGCTTTACATAGTGGTAATGTCCAGATGGTGATAGACGCGAAAACCACACATTTCAAATTGATGTAGATTAAATAAAGAAAATACCAGGCGACCACCCATAAAAGCATATACTTAGAAACCAACAGAATATAAAATGCAGCATAGATTATGCAATTAGCAAACAACTACCCTATCATGATCCCATGAAATGTACCAAAGGCCATACCCCACTATTTATTTCCACAAGGCTTATCAACCGCTACCAAGAAAGCAGGACAAAGTCAAAGGTCAATGACAATTAACAATGAGCTATAATAAAACATTTATAAAAATAAATTGTCTCCAACTGTTCGAGATCATCCAACTAAATGAAAAATTATTAGGGATACATGAAGCCACTCCTTAAATTTCACCTGAATGTGTGTCTTTATTTCCTTAGCTCGGTCAGCATATTTCAGGGTGTTAATGGTGTGATGGTACTGATTGTCTGTAGGGGATATTGTAGCAACCATGACAGTTTGAGAATTACCACTGAGACCATCTTTGAGTATACGTGTCAATTTGCTGCAAAAGTATTTAAGTTAGCTACTATAGCAAGGACTTTTAAATGTGTTACCATCAATAAGTACCTGTTTCTGTAGGGAACATAAGCAAGACCCTTCTTGTGATGTTTCCCCAGAGCATTTATGCAGTTTGCTAATGCAAGGAGCGATCGGTTAATATTAGCTCCATCTCGTAGCTTTTGGCCTCCACTATTTGTTTCAGAGGCCCGTTCACTGCCAGCAAGATCCACAAGTGCAAGTTTTCCCCGCATAACTTGATTCCGATACTTGTTCCTCTGTTTTCTTTTCACGGTTATCTCCAGAACAGCATGAGACCTGGTTACAACAGAACCTTTTTCAAAGATAGCCACAAATGTTTTTCATTTGTTTAACTGAAAACAAGGGAAGAGATACTGGTACTGGGAGGAAGCTGCAACTAGAGTTGTACTTTGGGGATGTAGAAAAATGAGTGGCAGAGGGTAGCCCCTAGTTCTAACAAGAAGTTTGGAATAGTCATAACCAGGAAAAGAGAAGCATAGGAAGTTTGGAACAGCGGTAACCATGGTGGCACGCTCATGCCAAGTAGCCAATTAAAGAAATTTAACTCACCGAGAAGATGTTGCATTAGCCTCTGTGCTTTCAGTTTTCCTTCGACTATTCCCCAGGTTTAAAAGTTCAAGAATCCTATCAGCTGAGTGAACCTAAATTAGAAGTACAATTCACAAAGGACTTGTTACTACCCTGATCATGATATTTATTGATGCATAAATTAAATGAGACACAAGTCAAACCTTGATATATCTCAGCCCAGCCACAGTTATGCCTTGTTCAGGATCCTCCCTCAATTCCAAATGGCCAGATGACTTTTCAAGTAAATCATAGATAACCTAAATTCATCAAAATAGAGATTAAAAATCATAGTTTCCGCAAGTACTGTAACACAGTAATTAATTAATGAATAGCCACGCCATACTTCATTATAAACTTCAAGATAGGAACAGGTAACTTCAAACTCATCAGAGCTCCTGTCCTTTTGGATAAGCTCAAAAATTCTGTGCAGACTAAGAACCATGAGTCCAGGATCATCTTTGGTCCCAACCATGGTGTAGGTTTTACCACTGGAAAAATTCCAAAAAAAAAAAAAAAGTGAGAGTATCAGAGGAAAGATGATATACAGACAATGCAAACAACAAAGAATGGTAAAACCTTAGGCTTACAATCAAGCATGGTGATTGCAACCAAAAAAAAAAAAGAAGTCTGGGAAGGTGGGGTATGAAGAATAAAATAGAATCTCTTCATTATTTGCACTGCAGGATATTGACCTGAACTATATATGACCAAGATTTAATAGAGTCCACTCACATCACCATGTGAACACCTCATATTTCAAGTACAAATGAACTCAGTTTCTCAGTTTCACATATGTATTACAAGCTCAACATTGAGAGGTCAAGTAACAAAAGGCTAAGAAAATAAATCTCTTTAGTACCTTCCAGTTGAGCCATATGCAAAGACAGTTGCATTGAGACCTTGAACAACCCCAGAGATTACAGAAGATATGCTTTTCGTGTAAACATCCTGCATATAATACCTCTCATTAGACAAATAACTCAAAATACAAGTATCCCTAAAATCTCAACTACATTTTTTTATTCAGGACCTGATTCTACCTTCAAACTAGTAGTAAAAAACTTCGATATTCTCGAAATTTTATAAATAACAATACTATGCTACAGTTGCTAATTCTGCATTTTCATCAATTGTTATAACACAATGCTATACTGCTAATACAAAATTATCTTCCCCGGACATACAACTTATATTGCTATCACTATTGTGTAAACACAACCAAACACCAAAAATGGAAAAGTAGCATTGTTCTTTAACTTCACATGCGAAAAAATTCGTATACACGCGATAATTCAGCAATTAAAGGCGAATACTAAGTACCGAATTCGTGCAATCAGGACCGAATGCATAATCGAAACCATATTTCTTCTCCTTTGTTCGATTCTGTATGCGTTCAAGGTAGTCCTTGGACAAGTCAGGATCTAAAACAAGTACCTCCTGCAAATTCAAAATTATTGTCACTATAGTCTATATTAATAAAAAAAAAAATTCAAACTAATAATGAACAATGATACCAAAAAAAAAATCACAAACCTTCTCATCAATTACTCGAACAATGTTGCGACCATGTTCTCTCTCGGCCAATGGCCTGCATTTTACAGCGACCTGTAGAAAAATTTGAGCACCATAAACAAAAACAATGCAATTCCAGAACCTGACAACATATACATATAGACAAGACATGTATATATATACAAATATATGGTTATACATACCGTGAGAGTGGTAGCTTTCTTTGTAGCAGGGGCTCTAATGCTTGGCATTTTGAATCAACATCGATTTCTCTGCTTTTCACTTAAAAAGANAAAAAGAAAAAGAAAATCAAGAAATTAAAAAAATAAATGTTATATACGTACGTGAGAGGGCAGAAAACTAAATCTGGAAGCTTAGTTGGCAAAGATGGGGAAAGATCGTGTGGTTTACGGTATAACGTACTACTGTGTCATTAATTGACGCCAAGGAATAGAAGAGCGTGATTCGTGACTGGTCGGCTTTAATTGGAGGGCTATGGCTATAGTAGAGCTGCCCTAATATGACCCTATAGGGCTCTGTAATTGTGAATCTTTGATCAATTTTGAATGGGCTTGATGTATGGGGTGCAAAATATATAATTTGTGGCAATCTACACGTGATTACTACCCACTACATTTTGTTGAGACAAGATAAACTACCTTTCTTCCCGTATATAGACAAATGCCACACTTTCTTTCTCCATTTTTCAATATATTTCTTCCCATTCTCACTTCCTCTATAACATCATCAAATAAAATATGTGAGCGACACATTTTGCAAGAAAATGGTTCATATGTGTATATATATATATATATATATATATATGTGTGTGTGTGTGTGTGTACAGCTTGGTTACTTTCTCGTCAGATTGTGTCATCCTATATATATATTTCATTTGAAAGTATTCGAGTCTATAAATTCTCGCTTTGAAGGAAGCTTGTCAAAGACTAAATGAGACATAGATCTCTAAAGCAAATGCCACTACCGACTCATCCCAAAACGTCCAATGCCTAAAATGCATAAGAATTTGTGTGCTTGCTTTTTCTTAATCAACAACCCAACTTCAAAGAAAAAAAACAAAAAAGAATAAAATTAAAAATGGTTTGAAAGAAAAGTGAAAATAATTTACGGCTAATTGCGAATTTTTTTTCTAGTATGATTTAGGAAATATTTAGTTGTAAGGTGATTTGATTCATTTGTTCTTAATGGGATTTTTATTGTGGACGAGGCCATTTTAATTGAATATTCCTTGTATGTCATTCACTCAAAATAGTCTCGGGTGGATGAAATAAAAATAGTATACCAAGTTCAGATCTTGTAAACACCAGAAAAGAGAGGAAAGAGAGATATTATGATTTTTGTATTTTCTCTCTCTCTGAAGAACATTATCACCTTAATTATTTTCCTTTCAAAATTATTTTTAGCAACCTGAATCTGAGTAATTAAAAGAAGGGAAAAAAAAAAAAAAAAAGAGTCATGGGATCTTCGAGTAAGAAAGAGTAGAAATCGTCTTATGAATTAAGACTCTATGTTTTGAATTCACGATCAAGAGAGTAGCAAAGGAAGACGGAGGAGTTTTGTCTTCTTTGAATTTTAAATATATTTTATGCTTTGAACTTTGTTCCCATGTATTATAGAGTGTCAATTTTGTATAAACTTATGTATCTGATCATCATTTATATTCAATCGTATGATTCAGAAACAAAAGCCCTTTGTAGGGGCAAAAAGTAGTGACGTTGGGATTTTGATAGTTTTGTGGGGACTGAACCGGAAACTTATAAGTCGCGAATCTTGATGATTGTTTGAGACATTTAGGTCGTGATCTACACCTTTTGAGACAATGATTTAATTTTTTTTTTTTTTTACCAAAATGTCTTTTTTGTTGTCTTTTTCTCTTCCTTAGTTTTTGTGAATCTTCTATTTGAGGGGAAAAGAAGAAGAAGAAGAATCGGACAATATTCATTTTTGTAAAAAAGTGTAACGGGACCTGGGGGCTTTAACCAAGGTTTCAGATGCACGCGTCGCACGTGTGTGGTAAAATAAAGTTCGTGGAAAGATTCACCTTGGGCTTAACTAACACACATAAATATGCGTCTTGTTTTGTTTGTTTGTTTCAAGCCATAAAATTAGAACTTATTGTTAATATGACATTGTTTTTTAGGCTCCTTTCCGCTAAGTTGAACACAACGATGGGAGTTATGATCAAAGCTACTTTTAATCATTGTAAGGTTTTTAATAAAGAAAATGATACCTGAAAATAAGTTTGCCACGAGAGAGAATCGTTTTAAGCACCATATGATAATGTAGGAAGTCATATCATGATTAGATTTGATAAATCTCTTTTTATGACATTGTTAATGTGTTTGTTTATACTTTACCACGTCAGAGTTAGACTATATTAATTCTGCTTGCTTTGTGCATGTAAATATACTCACTGTTATACCACACATCTCTTTAATATTTGAAATTCAATGCTCGAGTCGAATTCTCCATCCTTAAAAAAATAAATCAAGTAAATATCATGATGTACTTTTACATGTTATGCAACTAAATGCTTTGATGACAGATCAACGAACAATGTTCAATCTTTTTGGACAAGTGTAGAATGTCGGAGAAACTAGTACTGCAACAATTGATATTAAAATTTGTTCTTTTTTAAAGAAAGACCACAGTCCGTCTCCATACATATTAATATTGCTCACCTGCACGTTTAATGTCATTTCGTGACCCATCTGCAAATAAATGTTGAATGTGGATGCGCAATTTCATACACCTTCTTCACGACGATATCTACATATGCATGGCACTGAAATAACAATGTGGTCCCACTATAAATACCAAAAATTTTGTTTGTTTTTTTTTAAAGATAAATAAATAATCAGAATTGCTCACGAGAAAGGTCTCCTAAATTAGTAACAGATGATTGCGGTAAAGACAATATGGTTGACTGAATAGTTATAGGAGTGGTCCAAACGTGGCTTTACTCATTACTGGCAAAGCAACGAAAGAAAGTGTCCTTTAGGCTTTGAGTTTTCCTTTTCTTTATAGTTTGGGCCATTTTGCAATTAAATATCTTTAATGTGGTAGTATTGCAGGCAAGAGTTTAGTATTAGTGAAAATCTTGTACTTTCATTATTAAATTCTATGTTTGCATAATTGCATTTATTTTATAGGAGAAGATTATCATGGCAACTGTAAATAAAAACTTTTAAAAGCATGGTTTGGTATTTAATGCAATAGATCATGAATATGCGTGGAAGGATTCTAATCTAAAGTTTAGAATACTGTGCTTACTGCAAGTGGACAAGGGCAGCTGGATATACATCCTCACCAACATTTGCTATACCACATTAAGTCCATGTCGAACCATGTAAATTATTAACTTATAGAGCAAGAAAAAAAATTTATTTCCGTTTTGTTTGGAATATCATTAAATTTTCAACCAAAATAAAGAAAGAAGAAAAAGAAAGTGATGAAGCTTAACTTCTATTATAAATAAGAAAGGTCTTTTTTTTTTTTTAATAATGATTTTTTCCCCTAAGTGGAGATCATTTTTAGGGTTATTCCACAGTATTCTTTCTTAAATATTCAATAATTTTTTATGCATAATGAGTATAAGGATATCATGCTTATGTTGACTATTCCACAGGGGGAAAAAAGAGGAGAAAAACAAAACCAAACCAAATAAATAAAACAGATACACTGTAAACATCAGACTACATGTATTCATTGTAAGCTCTAACAAATTAGGCTTTTAAATAAAGTTACTATGTGTATTGCATATTAGTTTTATAATCTGGTTGAAGATTTAGGGCAACATAGTTAGATAGATTACTGTGTGTTTGTTATGGTTAGGCAAAATCCAATTATCGACACCAACTCCGGTACACAACAGTTTAACCACCACTGTAAGCTACTTCTTGTTTACTCTCACAAGTCACGACCAGTAGTGGAAATTGTGTTGGCCTTAACCCTTTCAGGGCAATTAACGAGCCAGTGCCCCAAAAAATGTCAGAAAAACAGAGGCGCCCCTTGGGAGTTGGGCAGCCAAACACCAAAAGACTACAAAAACAGAAACTAAAACTAAATACAAAGATAACCAATCATCTTGAATTAAATATAAAAAGCTATTAGGAGGGCATGGTAGCTTGAACCATAATGAGTTGAACATGAACAACCGAGGACTGACTTGGTTAATAACGGCATTATCTTCTAATATTGTCCCCAGATTAAGTCCCCTTTTGCCCATTTTATCAAAATATAAAAAAGTAACAACTCGCATATGCATCACCATATCTAAAATTTCTATAAACATGTCATAGAATAGTAAGTATTTACATGATAAGAAAACAGTTACGCAAAAACAAACTTCTTTTTTCTCTCCCTACTATCTTTTACCTCATCTTCGAGCAGTCAAAATAGATTCCATCTGAAAGAGCGACGTAATGCTCAAATTCATATGTTATCCGCTTGTTCTTCGACTTGTTCTTCGACTTATTCACCGAAGAAACATACTGTCAC
Source organism: Parasponia andersonii (assembly GCA_002914805.1). Lineage (NCBI taxonomy): Eukaryota > Viridiplantae > Streptophyta > Magnoliopsida > Rosales > Cannabaceae > Trema > Trema andersonii. The sequence continues at coordinate 336,551 of JXTB01000272.1, read as the reverse complement.
TTCTGCATGATTTCTAATCAACAATTGACAATCTTAAGTGGTGGACAGCAATCCGGTTGAAGTGAGTAAGTCTACCAATTTGCATCCAAAATATAGAAGACTACGGAGAGAGGCTCAGGAGTGAAAACTTCTGAGTGCCAAACTTCGAGTGCCAGAGCTATCATTCTTTGGATTTAGGGGAAAAAAATAAAAAAAGAAAAAAAAGAACAGAAAAAGCTATACTTCAACAGGGGCATCCACTTCCACATTTCTGTTTTCTTCAAGCAATGGCTTCATGTTGGCTCTATTAATTAAAGTCACTTGATCTCCGTCATCCTCATTGGACAGGTCCAAACTATTCAGGAAGATACCTGTAGATGCATTGGAACAAACTCTAAATCCCTACTCCATAGTCAAACACAATAAAGTTCCAATTCTGTGTTGATTGTGTTGAGAAAAAAGTGAAGGGATATTTGATTCACATGCTCAGACCCGCCAATATGAGCAAGACATAACTTTTAAGTTGAAGAAGACTTTATTTGAGCAATGCTCTTCTGGAACATGACGAGTAATTCTCATTTTGTAGATAAAGAAGGAGCATAGTTTCTAAACAGGTTCAAACATATTAGCAATTTACAACACTTTGTAACTTACCTATGAACCATATTCCAGCAGCAAGAAACAGAACAGCCGTCAGAATTAGAGCTGTTATCCTCCAGTTGTTAAGATAATCCTGAATCAAGATAAACTCAAACATCATGCAATTGAAAGAATATTTGTGTGAGGAGAGGGAAAGACTGCACTATACTGAAGGCTGGAAACACAAGCATTTTAGGAATTTCTATAACCAAGAAAATCAGTGTACACGAAGTAGGATCATGGTAGTATGATCTAAACAAGAAGCAATTTAATCAAAAAAAAAAAAATGATGATGGAGAACATAAGTGAAACCATATGAATAATGGAGTGACTTTGTGACACTAGAAGTGTCGAGGTAGGAGCTATAATTCAAGGAAAATGTACATATTTCCTATATATTTATGCATTCCAAGAGAGTTGCAATTTGATGTGGATACCTCCACGAAGAAAACCCTTTTTGTTTTTGCCATACAATACAAAGGACGAAGGTTCCTACAAAACTGTTATCGACTAATGGACTAGATGTTTGGTCAAAGTGTACGCTTCTAACTCGTTGACTTCACAGAAACCAATTACCAAGTGAATGTTCTTCAAGCTGTTACCCTAACTTTGTTTTGAAACCATGATAGTGCCCGAAAGCACAACACTTCAAATTTCACTTTTGGATCCCCGGGGATTTCGAAGAATGTTAACCTTAAAAACATCATCTGGTAAGCATCTCTGTTAGTGGGGATTTATCATGGCCTGAGGTGCATAATATAAGTCAGCAATCAACATAATACTCTTGCAGGCTGCTGCCATTATAGTATCTGAAAAATTCTCTTCCTCAAACACAAAACTGGATTTAACATCCTTGCCAAATAGAATATAGTCCAAAAAGATGCTGCTAAATCTAAAAGGTATATTCTCAAGCACAAACATCAATCACAACATCAAACATGATTGTAGCAGTTCAGTATCAACAAAAGCTAAGAGCATTCCACATACAAATGAAACTCTGAAGACACACCTGGAGGATCCCAACAAGAGGTGAGGAAGGAACATCACCAAATATGTGAATTGAAACAGTGGACATCGCCATTGACAATGGCCTCAGACTTGGTTTAACGCAATGGAGACAGACATAATTAACTGGAGCCTGCAGAAGCAGTCATTAGTGACACATTGGTAAATGATATCTTCAAATAATGACAACCAACCAACCCTCTTCCTTTTCCATGTACTGGGAATGTAGGCGAAGATTGTTTTAAAGCATGAAAAACCACATAAAAGTAAGCAAGGAAGCACCAAACTATCAGCACAACTCATGTATTAAAAGATTACCTGAGTTGCAAATACAAGTAATTCACCCACTGCGAAAAGAGCTATGAAACCGTATAAGCTCCTTAGACAAAAGGCACTGAAGCAAAATATTGCACCTAGAAAAGTAGCTCCAGAAAGAAGCTGCACAAGCGCGGAGAAGCTTTAAGCAATGAGACAATCTAGTGCCATCCGAATACAAGATTTAAAATTTCTCACAAATGCAACATTTACAACATGAAAAGGCATATGACTAGTTGACTACTCATACAGGAAACTGTCGGCAGAATCAAAATAATCTGATTTGATTAGATTTTATCAATTAGGAAGATTTTTTAAATCTCCAATTATTATTCTTTTCTGATAGACTAGGATTAGTTTTTTATTTTTTAATAAAATCAGATTTGAATGTTACACCAAATCTGCCATATTTTTAGGAAGATCTTTCTCATTATTTTCTGATTAGTCAAACCGTTTGGCTGTTGAAGTCTATTTAAATGTAATTCACAGAATATATTTACTCCAATTCTGCCTTCATGGTATCAGAGAAGGTCTTTGAACATTATTTTATCTAATGCCCAAATACGGGATGACCAGCGGAAAAGAAACCTCATCCGAGATTATCTCTGGTTCATCCGGAGCTGTCAATCCAAGTCCAACAATTGGATTTGGAGCTCCAACTCAGCTAATCACAAGTCACAAGTTCAATGGCCAGAACTTTGTCCAATGATCACACTCCGTGATGATGTTCATAGAAGGAAGAAGAAAAGAAGATTATCTTACTGGTGATGCCATACAACCAGATGAGAAAGATCCAAAGTCTAAAGCTTGCAAGATAGAAAAAAGTATGATTAGATCATGGTTAATCAACTTCACGACTAACGAAATGGGTGAGAACTTCATGTATTACAAAACTGCAAAGGAAATGTGGGATGCAGTGAAGCGGAGCTATTCAAACAAGGAAAACACATTAGAAATCTTCGGACTCAAGGGTGCTATACATGATCTTCGCCAAGGAGATCTAAATGTAATTGAATATTTCAACACTCTATCACGCCACTGGCAGCAATTAGATATTTTTGATGAAGTAGCGAGGCATTGTGCTAAAGATCGCAAGCTGTACAAGGAAATAATGGAAAGAGATTGAGTCTACAAGTTTTTACTTGGTCTGAATAAAACCTTGGATCACATTTGTGGGAGGATCCTAAGTATTAAGCCTCTACATGATGTTCGTGAAGTATTCTCATAAGTTAAACAAGAAGAAAGCACAAAGAATGTGATGTTGGGGAACCCCAACAATGATACAACGATTTTAACATCAGATGCCTCTACTTTGGCTACCCGAGGGCCACAATTTAGCGACGAGAATCCACAAAGAAAGGGTCGACCTTGGTGTGATCATTGCAAGCGACTTGTACATACTAAAGATAATTACTGGAAAATTCATGGAAAACCAGCAAACTGGACTCCTCGGAAGCCGAATGAAGGGAAAAACTTTCAAGTCTCACTAGAGAAACCAGGAGTAGATCTTTCAACACAACAACAGCCACCAAACTCCTCGATTTCACTAAATAAGGAACAACTCGAGCAACTCTATCGTCTTCTCATTCCAACACCATCACCACCTATACTGAATCCAAATGCAGGACTGTGCACCGTATCACCCAATGGTAACCATACAGTCTTAGTCTCTTCGATTCATATCCAAGAACCGTGGGTCATTGATTTCAGTGCCTCCGATCACATCACAGGTTGCTTTAGTCATTTTTCTTCCTATACTCAGTGTTCTAGTTCTGCTAAAATAAGAATAGTAGATGGGTCCTTAGTTACTATTGCTGAAATAGGTTCAAAAAAAATTTCTAAAGATCTTATTCTTCACTCTTCTACATGTTCCAACTTTAAAATGCAATCTGATGTCCATTAGTAAACTCACATGTGACAATAACTGTGTGGCTAATTTTCATTTTTCCATGTGTCAATTTCAGGACCTATCATCGGGGAAGATGATTGGCAATGCTAGAGTCTATGATGAGCTTTATTTTCTTGAGAATTCAGAGTCTAAGGGTAAACAAGCACTTGTATCTAGAGTGTCATCTGTTTTGGTTTCTTCTGATAAAGAAATAATATTGTGGCATCATAGACTTGGCCACCCCAATTTTTCATATTTAAGATTCTTGTCACCAACTTTGTTTAAGAATAAAGAATCTGTTTCATTTGTTTGTGATATTTGTCAAATTGCAAAACATACTCGGATTCCTTTTTCACCAAAGCCATATGAACCTTCCATACCCTTTGCTTTAGTTCATAGTGATATCTGGGGTTCGTCTAGAATAACTACTTTGAATGGAAAACGACGGTTTGTCACCTTTATTAATGATCATTCACAGGTAGCTCGGGTTTATTTGCTTAAAGAGAATCTAAAACTAGCCAAATTTTTTAGAATTTTCACAACATAGTTCAAACCCAGTTCTACAGAAAAATTTCAGTTCTAAGAACAGACAATAAGGGTGAATATTTCCAATCTATTTTGGGTAATTATCTTGGTCAACAAGGAATTGTTCATCAAAATTCTTGTGTTGACACACCACAACAAAATGGAGTTTCTAAAAGGAAAAATAGACATTTGCTAGAGGTGGCTCGTGCTCTAATGTTCACTACGAATGCACTCAAATATTTGTGCGGTAATGCTGTTTTAACCGCTGCTTTTCTTATCAATAGGTTACCCAGCTGCATCTTGAAATTCAAATCTCCTCTATCAGTTCTTTCAAACCAAATTCCACATCTCAACACTCTCATCAATAACCTTACCCTCAAAACCTTTGGTTGCACCGCATTTGTCCATGTTCATTCTCAACATCATTCCAAACTCGATCCCAGAGCCATAAAAACGATATTCTTAGGTATTCTCCAACAAAGAAGGGATGCAAATGTTTTTTCCCTAAATCAAAAAGGTCTTTTGTTACCCGGGATGTCACATTCTTTGAAGAAATACCATATTATTCCCAAATTTGCTTTCGAGGGAGAATAGAGACAAAGAAGCTCATTTCTGGGAATGGGATAGTACATCAACTCCACCATCTTCATTAACTTCACCATCTCAATCACCAACTCTTACCATCTCAATCACCATCCATACCACCCATAGTTGCCGAAGATCCATTGCCAACCATAATCGAAACTCCAACTCCAATTCCAATTCCACAACCAATAGATGAAACTGGAAGAGACTTCTACTACGAATTAGCAGGAGCTACGTGTTTATACTCGGAGGAAAAGTTTGCTGGATTAGAAGCTAATATTGAAAAAGACGAGGGCCGATGTGGTATTGATAGATCCGAGCCGTGGAGTAGAGGACGTGTTCCTAAAAAAAGATGCCATACTGAGGAAATCAAAGTGATTGTTGATAGAATTGTAAGTTACTTATTACAACATATTGATTATATTAATTTGTAATTTTGTTAAAAGTATAGCATAGTCTAATGTTCAATTCTGTACAAGTTTTGTAAGAAGATTATAATCAACAGTTCCAAGAGGGAAATCTCGAGATAAACGGTTCTAATAATATCTTAACAATAGTTTTAAACACTCCTGAATATTCTGGACGTGTACGGGGAATGAGATTTCACGTTAATTATGAAACAATGGAATTAATTTATTTGGTAAATCATAATTTTCCAAACTGAAAATAATAAAAAAATAATCATATTATATTTTATGCTTATGCGTGTATCACAGAGAAAAAAAATCTTTGTATTACATGCCTAATATAACGTGGTTGGACACTTTACTTTTTAAATAATCTTATTATTTAAAAAAGTAACAAAAAAATTAAATAGACAAAAATAATAACATTTATTATTTATTATAATGTGACATATGAAACAATTAAATGTGTAATATAAACTTTAGTGTGACATAATTAATTAGAATTCAATAATTCAAAATTAGTTATTAATACAAGAAAGTGACTATATAACATATTCAATATAATATTAATAGAGATAGTTTGGGGACCTATAGACTTATAATTTCAAGCTCCAATAAATTTGATAATTAATTGTACTCTTTAATTAACTTTTCGAATTTATTAATCTGCTCACAGGCACTATGAACTGCCCAAAGTCAGAACCTATGGTAGATCCATCATCCTCAGGTAATCCTGAAGTTGATCTTGATATGCTAGATGTACCTATTGCTCTTAGAAAAGGTGTTAGGTCATGTACAAAACATCCTATTTCTAAATTTTTGTCGTTTGATAACATATCACCCTTGTTTTGTGCCTTCACCACAAATCTCTCTAGGATTGATCTTCTCATGACAATTGAGAAGGCTTTGATTGTCCCAGAATGGAAGGTTGTTGTACTAGAAGAAATGCAAGCTCTTGAGAAGAATGAGACCCGGAGTTTGGTGAAGCTTCCACAAGACAAGAAAGTGGTTGGATGCAAGTGGGTATTCACAATTAAAGTCAGACCAGATGGTTCAGTGGAGCGGTATAAAGCCCGACTGGTGGCAAAGGGCTTTACACAAACCTATGGGATAGACTACATAGAGATGTTTGCTCCTGTTGCAAAACTCAATACTGCTCGGGTTCTCCTATCACTAGCAACAAATTTGGATTGGCTTTTATATCAATTTGATATGAAGAATGCTTTCTTAAATGGAGAGTTAGAGGAAGAAGTATATATGAGCCTCCCACCTGGTTTCTATGAACACAAACAAGATAAAACTGTGTTATTTGAAGAAGTCTTTGTATGGTCTCAAGCAATCACCAGGGGCTTGGTTCGAGAGATTTTCTAGGGTAATCAAGGGTCATGGATACTTGCAAGGACAAGCTAACCATACTCTCTTTGTTAAACGGTCTCTGAACAAGAAAGTCACAGTTTTGATTGTATATGTAGACGATATAATACTCACTGGTAATGATTTTCAAGAGATGGAAGAGATTAAAAGACTTAGCAAGAGAGTTTGAGATCGAGGACCTGGGAACCCTTAGATATTTCCTAATAATGGATGTTGCAAGGAGTAAAAAAGGAATCTCCATATCACAAAGGAAGTATACAATGGATTTGTTAAAAGAAACAAGAATGCTCGATTGCAAACCTATAGACACTCCAATTGAACCAAGAAGAAAAAGGGAAATATTCGAAGGAACTCCAGTAGACACAGATAGATATCAAAGACTTGTGAGAAGGTTAATTTATCTCTCGCACACTTAGCCTGACATTGCATTTGCAGTTAGTGTAGTCAAACAATATATGCATTCACCATGCCAAAGACATCTTGATATAGTCTATCGTATATTCAGATATCTCAAGAAAAATCCAAAAAAAGGACTATTTTTCAGGAAAAATAAGGACAGAAAAATTAAAAGTCAATACAGATACAGATTAGGTAGATTTTGAAAAAGATAGAAGGTCAACTTCTGAATACTGTACTCAACTTTGGGGAAACTTGGTTACTTGGCGTAGCAAGAAATAGACAATAGTTGCAAGGAGCAGTGTCAAGGTTGAATATAGGGCTCTAGCTCATGGCATTTGTGAGGCAATCTGGATAAAACGACTGCTAGAAGAATTAAGAGTTGAGTGTGAGTTTCCTATGCAACTCTATTGCGATAATAAGGCCACAATCAGCATAGCACACAATCTGGTTCATCAAGACAGAACCAAACAAGTGGAATTAGACAGACATTTCATCTCAGAAAAAATTGAGAGCAGAATAATCAGTGTAGAATACATTCCTACAAAGCAACAAGTGGCTGATATTCTCATAAAACGATTGCATGGACCAACATTTGAATTTACACAAGCTCGGACTCAGACATCTATGTCCAAGCTTGAGGGGGAATGTTGGTAGAATCAAAATAATCTGATTTGATTAGATTTTATCAATTAGGAAGATTTTTTAAATCTCCTATTATTATTCTTTTCCGATAGACTAGGATTAGTTTTTTATTTTTTAATAAAATCATATTTTTTTATTTTTTAATAAAATCATATTTGATTGTTACACAAAATCTGCCACGTTTTTAGGAAGATCTTTCCCATTATTTCTAATTACTCAAACTGTTTGGCTGTTGAAGTTTATTTAAATGTAATTCTGTCAATGAATAAAATATAGCAAAATATATTTGCTCCAATTCTGCCTTGGAAACATTTAACTTCGATATGCCTTAGTCACTTCAAAAGTTCCTTAACATCAACAATAAGTATGAAATCAAAATAAATGCTGCCTAATATGCCACTACAAATAAAGCTCAGAAGAGAACTTCAAATGACAATTATTAACTATATTCAAACCTGTGGAATTTCAGAATTATTTATTCCTACTTTTTTGATTTCCTTTATTTATTTTTCCTCCTTATCTTATGGGTGTTTTAGCTGATTTGTTTTCAGCAACTAGTTTTATGTTCCAGGTTTCAGGATTTGTATTTTATTTTTCTTTTCCCGTTTTTAGGCTTGGAATCCATGTTTTTCAGGGACTGGTTTTGGAGGTTGTCTTTACTTGAAGTCTCTATAAAACCTAATTGTATTTTGTGTTGTGTATGTAAGTACAAATAAGAGGGTTTTCTCTCTAATTTTTTCATGGTATCAGAGCTGAAAATCTGAACCAAACCCTGAAGAAAAAAATACAAAATGGCCTCAGATTTAGGTTCTAAGGTAACCTCTAGAAGTCAGGGTGCAAACCCACCTCTGCCCAGCAATTCTAAAGGTGTTGTCTTGCCTATTACTGGTCATAAACTCAACGGCCAAAACTATTTTCAATGGTCCCAATCCGTGATGATGTTCATATACAGAAAGGACAAAGATGATTACCTCACGGGTGTTGCTGCAGCGCCACCAAGAGAAGTTCTGAAATACAAGGTCTGGAAATCTGAAAACAACATATTTATGTCATGGTTAATTAATTCCATGACTAAGGAAGTTGGGGAAGATTTCATGTACTATGCAACAGCCAAAGAAATTTAGGATGCTGCTAGAATTTCTTACTCCAACAAGGAAAATACATCGGAACTCTTTGAAATAAAAGGGCAGATTCATAATCTTCGGCAAGGTGAGTTTACTGTCACTCAGTACTTCAATATCTTGAATAGATATTAGAAACAACTTGATTTATTCGAAGACTCTAAGGTAGGATGCCCAGAATGTAATGCTAAATATAAAAAGATTGTTGGAAAGAATAGAATATTCAAGTTCCTATCAGGGCTAAATTAAAATCTTGATGAGGTAAGAGGAAAAATAATGGCAATCAAGCCTTTGCCATCAATTCAAGAAATTTTTTCAGAAGTAAGAGAAGCAAACAGGAAGAAAATTATGTTTGGACCACAAAATCCATCGATGCCCAACCCAAATGAGAGTTCTACCCTTGTGACTCGAAATTTCAGCTTCTCAACTGATAACCGTGCCCGAAAAGGCGAAAGGCTCTGGTGTGAGCATTGCAAAAAACCATGTCACCAAACAAACCTGCTGGAATCTTCATGGAAAGCCACTTGATTGAAAACCACGGGAAAGCCGTGGCTATACAGCTGCTGGACAAGAACAATCAACTGCAGAAATCAGTCCATTCAACAAGGAACAGCTAGAAATTCTTCAGAAAATATTTAATCAGACCCTCAATCACTCCCAACTAGCTTTATCTCAGCCAGCTTTAGCAGCAATCAACGTGAGTACTAGTTCAGTTGTATAACGAGGTAATTTTTCCACTGCTTTGAAACTCAGTCAGAGAAAAATAACTCCTAGATAGTTGACTCAGGAGCATCAGACCATATGGCGGGTAACCCATCTTTTTTCCATACTTTTACACCTTGCTCTAAAAATTTTATGGTAAATATTGCTGAAGGTTGCTTAACGAAAATGGCTGGAACAGGCTCGGTAGTTTTATCCGAATATCTGATTTTAAAATCAATTCTCTTGGTTCCAAGTTTGGGTTGTAACTTATTGTCTGTAAGCAAACTTACAAGGGATTTGACATGTGTTACTAATTTCTTCACGACGCATTGTGAATTTCAGGACTTGGAATCGGAAAGGATGATTGGCAATGCTAGAGAATGTATGGGACTCTATCTTCTAGAGAATTCACGAAATCTTGATAAACAAGTTCACAATGCAAGGGGTGTGTCACTTCCTGTTTTTCTTTCTTTTAATAAAGAGAGTACAATTTTGTTTTGGCACTACAGATTAGGTCATCCTAATTTCTTGTACTTGAAAAAGATGTTTCCGCATTTATTTGATGATATTAATCCTAAGTTTTTGCAATGTGAAATTTGTCAATTGTTCAAGCATACTAGATCCAATTACTCTATTCATACGTATAAACCATCTCGACCATTTTCTTAGGAACTTTTTTGAGAACAATGGTATAATCCAACAAAGTTCATGTTCTGATACTTCTCAACAAAATAGAATTGCAGAAAGGAAAAATAGGCATTTACTTGAGGTTGCTCAATCCCTTATGTTTTCAATGAATGTGCCTAAGAACTTTTGGGGAGAAGCTATCTTAACTGCAACCTATCTACTAAACTGAATACCTTCACGAATCCTTAAGTTCAAAACTCCTTGCCAAACACTGCTCTCTTGTTATCCCAATACCAAAATCATAAACACCTTATCTCCAAAAATCTTTGGTTGTACTATATTTGTACATGATCACTCTCAATATCGGAGTAAATTAGATCCTAAGGCTATTAAATGCATATTCTTTGGTTACTCTCCCAGTCAAAAAGGTTACAAATGTTACTCAAACATTACTCTCCCAGTCAAAAAGGTTACAAATGTTACTCAAACATCACTCACAAATTTTGCACCACAATGGATATAACCTTTTTTGAAACAGAAACATATTTTCCAAAAATTCACATTCAGGGGGAGAAACCAGAAATTCAAGAATGCGAATTTTGGCAAGAACCAGAAATCTCAACACCTCAACCACCCAAGGCCAACATCATCCCCAATGAGCATAATTTGTCCATCATACCCAAAAGCAATGAACCTGACATAATTGAAACCACTCCAAAAAAAACTCCTCCACATAGCCAATATCACACACAACCTACAAATTCAGAGCTACATGTGTACTCAAGAAAGAAGAAACCTCAAGTGGAGATAAAGCCTCATACATTGTTTAAACAGAACTAAGAATCCAACTCGGCTCCACAAAGTCTAGGTAATACAACTCTTGAGTCTTCTCCTTTGTATAGCACTGATAATGATCTTGATATTCCCATTGCTCTGAGGAAGGTGTAAGGTCTTGCACACAAAACCCTATTGCCCAGTTTATCTCATACGATGGTCTCTCACCAAGATTTCGTACTTTCACTACAAATATGACTATTGTAGACACTCCTAAAGATATCTATGAGGCGCTCAAAAGACCGGAGTGGAAGGCAGCAATTAGAGAAGAAATTAATGCATTGAAGAAAAATGGAACTTGGGAAATCTCTAATCTTCCTCAAGGAAAATTGCCAGTAGGATGCAAGTAGATCTTTAATGACAAATACAAGTCCGACGGAACTGTTGATCGTTATAAGGCAAAGTTGGTACCCAAAAGTTATACAAAGGCCTATGGCTTGGACTAACAAGAGACATTTGCTCCAGTAGCAAAACTAAATACTGTCAGGGTTCTGCTCTCATTGGCAGCAAATTGTGATTGGTCTCTTTATCAACTTGATATGAAAAATGCATTTCTCAATGATGATTTGCAAAATGAGGTTTATATGGAGATTCCTCCTGGATTCGAGATGTCAAGCAATTCTAACAAAGTATGTAGGCTGAGAAAATCGCTTTATAGTCTCACACAGTCTCCAAGGGCATGGTTCGAAAGTTTAAGGTCGTCAAAGAACATGGTTACACTCAGGGGCAAGCCAATCATACTTTATTCTCTAGACGTTCACAAGAAGGAAAAATTGCTACTCTTATAGTGTATGTGGATGACTTCATTTTCACTGGGGACTACTTGGAAGAAATAAGCAAATTGAAAAATGTACTTGCAAAGGAATTTGAAGTAAAAGACCTAGGAAACCTAAAATATTTTCTAGGGATGGAGGTGGCTCGCTGCAAGAAAGGCATCTCAATCTCTCAGCGCAAGTATACCTTGGATTTACTTAAGGAGACAGGAATGTTAGGTTGCAAATCTGCTACTACTCACATGGAGTCTAACTACAAACTTGGATTAAGAAATGACTCTGCCTCTGTTGATAAGGGTAGGTACCAATGTCTGGTAGGTAAACTCATCTATCTAATTCATACACGGCCGGACATCGGATTCCCAATAAGTGTTGTTAGTCAATTTATGAACAACCCTAATGAGAAAGACCTTGAAGCAGTTTATAGAATTTTCAGGTACTTAAAGATGACCTCAGAGAAGGGCTTGTTTCTCAAAAAAGGAAACAGTAGAGAAATTGAAATATATTATGATGCTGACTGAGCAGGGTTTATTACTTACAGGAGATCCATTACAAAATATTGCACTTATGTTTGGGGGAACTTGGTAACTTGAAGAAGTAAGAAGCAATATGTGGTTGCTAGAAGTAGTGCAGAAGCTGAATATCGTGCTCTAGCCTTGAGCATATCTGAAGGAATGTGGCTGAAAAGGTTGCTAAATGAACTTGGAATTACGGTTACAAATTCTATGAAGGTGTTGTGCGACAATTTAGCAACAATCAGCATTGCGAAAAATCCTGTGCATCACGATCGTACTAAGCATATTGAACTTGATCGGCATTTTATTAAGGAAAAGGTCGAAGAAGGGATACTTGAACTTATTTACACCTCCACCAATTCTCAAGTTGCTGATGTTCTAACTAAGTCGCTGCCAAGAGATAAATTCGAAGTCTTAATCTCCAAACTAGGAATGATTGACATCTATTCCTAGCTTGAGGGGGAGTGTGGAATTTCAGAATTGTTTATTCTTACTTTTCTGATTTCCTTTATTTATTTTTCTTCTTTATTTTATAGTGTTTTGGCTGGGTTGTTTTCAACAATCAGTTTTATGTTTCTTATTTCAGGGTCTGTGTTTCATTTTTCTTTTCCTGTTTTTAGGCTTGGAATCCCTGTTTTTCAGGGAGTAGTTTTGGAGGTTGTCTTTTCTTGAGGTCTCTATAAAACCTAATTGTATTTTGTGTTGTGTATGTAAGTAAAAAAGAAGAGGATTTTCTCTTTAATTTCTTCAAAACCTATGATAGAACTCACCTTAAATGCGTTAGAAATTGTGGCATTCATGTTATCAAGGATAAACCCTCCCGATAATGTGCCCAAAATTCCACAGACGATTGTAATCCCTCCAAATAACAAATCTGCATTGCTCTGAGAAGAGTTTCAATTTATCAAAATATCAACCATATAGCTTAGAGTGAAAAAAAAAAAAAATGCAATCTCTTTAAAGAAGTTATAAGGGTTGACAATGAAGTAAAGTAAAAAGTCAACCTGAAAGTATTATGCCTACATAATAACTAAAAATAGCAACAGCTTTACCATATGATAAATGTTATAGCCAGCCTTTGGCCCCCAATAAGAATAGGCACCAATAACAAAGTTGTATGAAATGTAACCTGCAAATCAATTAAAATGAAATATATAAAAATAAAAGTCGTGTAAAGAAATCTAAATTTTCAAGGAAATTAGGAATCGGGAGGAGACTCCCACAATTTAAGTAAGCAATAATTTTAGAATAACAAGCATTTCTTTACAGATCAGCACGATAAAGAAATTGGCGACTCAAAAGCACACAACACAATCAAACATACACTCAGATGAAAACATGGTCAACCATGGTAGAATAATCCTTTTTTTTTTTTTTCAAACTTCATAATGCGTATGAAATAAAACTCTGTAACAGAGTACAAGTAAAATGAATTTAAAGAAGTACCTAAGACATTGACAACATAAACTTTATCCAGCAAAAGTACTTTCATATCCTTTGAAAATCTGGTGAACTGGTTCGATAATTTAGACAGAGCAGATAACCTGAAACATACAAGAGGATATACAATCAAATTAAACGAGTGAGCAACTATGGAGCTTAAATTCACCTGTTCCATCTCATATTCATTCAATCAGGATGATATTAATTAAAAGCACAAGTTCTGTGTGGCAATGGTAGAAAAGGACAAGGTCTCTCCTTGTTCCCTCACCCAAAATTCTCAGATCTTGGGTAATAGTATTAGCAAATGAATGAAGCAGAACTGCCCTAAGTTGTCTTTTTTGGGATTACAACCAGATACCATTCAACAAATTAGCATGTCTGCCAAAATTTTATGAGAAAGGGTCTAACACTTATTTAGCAGACCTTTTAAAAAAAATGAAAATAAAATAAAAAGAAGAAGCAGAAGAAGAAGAAGAAGCTGACACCATAAAAGTATTTTATAATTATATAATTACATTTTAACAAAAATAAAAGCTTCAAATTTAAGTTGAGGAAAATAAAGAAACTAAAACTTCAATGGAATTAATTCTTACTATATAGATATTTGGTAGACTATATTTGTCTTTCTTTTATAGCTATCTTAATTTGACACTCCTTAGTGCTCTTATCTTTAACCAAATTACTTCCTCTCCCTTCACTTAATTGTGATGCAACAGTTCCATTAATTACCAAAGACGGTGTTTGAACCACGATATGAAAGAGATATAAGGCAGGAAAATAGATGAAATAGCCACTTACTTGGTAGTTTCACCTGAGGCGATAACCACATCATCTACATCCGATCCATCTGAAATGACAATTAGAAGGTTCTCAACACTCAAAAAAGGATACTTGAAAATATGAGTTAAAGAACAAAACACAACAGCAAGAAGACAGGACTTTAACATAGATATGATCAACCATCTTCAGTTTTATCCAAAACCACAATCTACACCACTATTCTCTAACATGTTTAGATGTAAATCCAACTATATTTAGCTGGCACAGTGCTTTTAAGATATTCTCTAATATCATCACCATGAGTTACCTAAACTGACGTGCAAAGATGCTTTTAAAATGTCAAAATCCATAGGCTCTACAATTTATTTTGTTTCAGTCATTTACACTATCACAAACACATGTAGACAGATATAATCCTATAATTATAACTAGAGGTACAATTGTGAACCGCAAATCCAAACCAAACCAAGGATAGCAGTTTGGTTTATTAGTAAAAGAAGCAATGCAACCAAGGAACAGTAGGGAAAAGAGCTGGGACATGTACTACCTCCAGTCACAGGATCAGTTGCTTCAACAGTTGTCAATGCATTGCTTGGATTAGCATATGCAAAACCTATGGTCAAAAGTTGAATAGTAAGTAAGATTATGTGAGCTTCTTCAACATAGAATACGCATCTCAAAACAGTCACCTTTCAATTGCAAAGGTTTCACCACAAATCCCGAAACAGCAAAAGGAAGCATAAGGAGTGCCTCGCCCCAAAATGCATAACGCCAATTGAAATAGCTTCCAACCTAATTAAGTAAAAAATGCAGAAGATATTAATGAGTACATACCTCCAGGTAAAAGTTCAAAATATTCTAGAGGTATGCCACTAGATGAACCAAAGAATGGTGCAGATTCATTATTACTAATACTAGCTTAAAAAAACCCAAACATAAGAATAGGATTTACTGTAGTAGTTTCTCATTCTTGATCTTTATATCTGGCAAATTTGGAAGATTTAGTAATACTTGGAACTATTACATGACCACAGTCCACAAAAAAATAAAATAAAATAAAATAAAAATCCTTAAAGATAAGATATTAAAACTTACCAATCCACCATAAACATACCCCAGTGCAACTCCAGTAGGTATGCACATGTAAAACATCGCAAGCCATGCAGTTTTCTGATCCATTACAAAGAGTTATTAAGCATGATTACAAGAAATTAAAGAAATGCAGCACATACAGATACAATAAGAACCCGAAAAGAAGCGAAGAAAAAATCGAACTTGAGCAGGTGGAGCATTGTCATCAATAAATGGAGCAGCAAGACTAATGAAAGATGCCTCACCAACACCAACCAGCCTAGAAGGACAACATAACATTATAATTGACGATGTATTACCAATTAAAAGCAAATAAAAGAACCAGCATCTGTTCACTTACATGCGACATAAAGTGATAGACCAAAAATCAAATGAACTACCACATCCTGCTGCAGCAAACGTCCAAACAGATAATCCAACTCCAATAAGCCTAAAAGGATTGTGGCTGCAATGCGAAAAGATACACAAAACTATACCAACTAAGCAATAACAAGAAACAAATTACACCTTTTATTCGAAAAGGAGCGTTCGAAGTACACAGCAACATATATAAGACAAACTATTGAAAAAATTCACCTCTTTGCCAAGGAGGCGAATATTGGTGAAGCCACAAGAAGTCCAACCATAAATGCAGACGACAGCACACCATCTTCAAAATTATTCAAGTTAAAATCTCCCCTACAAGAAGAAAATATAAAGCAATTCACTTGGTGCCTATAAACCCGGGAAACTAAATGCTATACTATATGACGCTTAAAACATGATCTAAGGAGAAATCTTATTCTTCGATCTTTCGGTTGAATTTATTTAACATATAGAGCGTATCTCTTCATACAAAGTGAAATTCAAACTAGCTAAACCTCTACTAGTGTTGAGGAAAGCTTACTGAATTCCGGTACCCGAAGTACAAATTCCACTCTCCGTGCAAGTTCCAAGACTACCATTCACACCATTACTGGCTATGGCTCCACGATCCACATAATTCACCATGTTAATCACACAGAATATTATGAGCAACCTGAAACAATATACACATGTATATATAATCATCATCATACTACTCCACGACCGACCAACCAACCATTTCATGGACCCAATTTCAGTAAAAAAATAAATAAATAAATAAATAAAAATTCAAATAAAAAAGTGCGTAATTGCAACGATGATTGGCATAGCAGAACTATGAATCCAAGCAATCGAAGAAAAGAAATCAGTACCTTTTGGGCGTAAACCATGAAGGCTTAGAATCTGAGCCGTTGATTTGAGTAATCGCCATTGGAGATGAAGATGAAGCTTCGATTGTCGTTGTTGTAGCTGTCGTTATTGTTTTTTTTTTTTTCTTAACTGCGTTGTTGTTATTGTTCTGAAAGAGGAGAAATTGCAAGCAAAACTACCCTTCAAAGTCCAACAACCGCTCGCGCTCTCTCTCTCTCTCTCGCAACGGGTATTCTCTCCTTTTTTGCTAAATTAGCACGTCTATCCTTGAACTTAATCTAGTTGGTCCTTTATAATAATACAAATGAAAATTTGATATTTATCCCTTGACGTAAAAGTTATTATTAAGAAAACAAGCATGAGACATTAATTTTATTATTATATACCAAAATGATATATTTTCTGTTTAGATGTAACTTTTATTAATGGTCATGAGTGAGCTCCCAAAAATAAGTTTTTTTTTTCCCTTAAAAAAACACGTTTGATATAGAATTTGAATTTTATTTATAAATTCAAAAATAATTTTTATATAGAAATTTGATAAAAATTTCCAAATTTATAGAATAAAATTAGAATCCAATATCTAATGCATAAGATACTCCGGAAAAAAAAAATAGAAGAAAGAGGACATCAAAGTGCCCATAGATATTTTATTTTTCATATTGGAAGAGTCTACTTAAGTCAGTAAAAAGGAGAAAATTTATTTATCATAAGAAAACTCATAACTGAATGATAAAGTCCATATTATTCTAAACTGTATTTTTATCTAAATTAAAGGAGTAAATTATTGAAATCTTTCGTCAAAGATAAAGATAAAGTGTGAAATGTTGCTCCTCACTAATCCTCGCTTCCGCAAAGCACCAAACCAATCTTAAATCTTTGATCTTCAAGTTCATACCACTTGTACAAATGTGGAAGGTGAGAAAAATTTTTTCCCCTCTTTTTTAAAGGTAATAAAGGGTGAGAATGTTACTTCTAAGGCTTATATGCTTGGTAGGAGGAATGGATGGAAGGATAGAAAGAGATGGAAAAAAAAGACCAAATTTATTGTTTAGTAGGATGGGCAGAAGAAAAGAGTGAGAGGTGAAGGGAAAACTAATCATTTCCCTCTAGAAGGATTAGGGAAAAAAAAAATATACGAGAGAATGTGAATAATTTAACTAATTTACCTTCCAAAAATATTATAAAAAAATTATAAAATATATAATACAATAATTTCACAAATTAATACCCATTATCTTTCTCATTTTTCGCGTTTCATACCAAACAACTTTCTTAGGTCTTATTTAGTGCATTGGACTAGGATAATAATTATTTAACTTAATCTCATATTTGATGTCATATTAGGATAATGATAAATAATCCAATCCTAAATTTAATCTCATTTGAGCGGGATAAATAGTCTCATTCAAAATTGTGAGATTAATAGATTATTAATCTCACACATCACTAGTGGTCTCTATCTCTTTTGGATATTCTAATGCCAGTGAATCCTCTTTTAATACATTTTTTCATTACTTTTAGATTTATATTTAATTAAAAACATATATATTATGTATTTCAATACTAATAAGTCCCACATTATACAAAATAATCTTAAATTAATTCAATACTACATCAAATAGTACGATCAATCTAACCCAATACAATAATTGTATCTAATCCTACGCATATAGATTATCACACTTCCCTCCTTTCTCAATACCCCTTCCTTTCTAATCTCTACATTCTACCTACTCTCCCTCTCTCCAACCAAGCATAGGGGTAATTTTGTAATTAATTCTTGTGGAAGTTATATCCTAACATCAAGCAACTTTGGCCAAAAGAAAAAGCACCAAACTTATCAAATTTCATGTAATCCAATCATCCATCAAAAGTTGAAAATTTCTCATTATTATTATTACTTCTTTTTATTTTCTATATTATGCTTTAATAAAAAATCAAATAAATAATCCACAAGTCTAGCTCTCTACAGAGACATGTAACTAGATGCACACAGTAATTATATATACACATAATTACAAGCGATTTACAAATTCCTTATGGATGTATAAGCAGAAACATGGATGTCACAGCACTCGGCATCCCAAGAGAAGTCCATTGCCATCCCGTCCATTATGTTTCGTTTCCACTTGGATGGGTTATTTTTCTACAAAGAGACATGAGAAGAAGTATCAAATATATTAGCATTAACTTAAGTGATACCAAACGAACAATTATAAGAATGATTTCCAAAGAACATTATTGTCCTCTTAAGTGGATAACAGAATGAAAATGTAGTGACTAGTAAGGTAGAAACCTACAATTTCATTGAGTGCTTCGTCGATCGACATGTTTCCAAATGTAGAGCTGATTAACCTTGAGAACTTAGTTGTCTCAAAATCATGATCAACAAAATGTCTTTTCAAGTAGAAAGAGGACAAGAATCATTGTCACTTTAAATGCGGTAAGCGTAAAAAGAGGAATGGGATCGATTACTTTGAAGGAGATTAAGTTACCTGGATATATTATTCTTGGAGTTTTGCGCAATTGGAGCTGCTCCATATTTCAATGCTTTAAGCTATTATCAAATAATGAATGAAAAATAAATAGCTGTTGGTAAGTCCCTGAATTTGATTAGAATGATTTTAATTAAGCATTGAACAATGATAGATTAAACTTGAATATAATTAAAACTGGAAACAGAACAAAAATAGAGAAAAAAAAGTATATTATTATTTTAAGGGTTACGAATCCTTGTTAAGCTAAGATATCCTTATCTTATACCCAAAACCCTTTTAAGGGAATAAGAGCGTGGGTTACATGTACCAAATCAAGAAATACCAGCCATTATTACTTGCAGAAACTTCCTAACCAAGTAATATGTAAATTCCTAATAACTAACGCCTAAACCGGATGGTTTCTACCTTATCTTTGCTAGTTTTGAGTGAAACTGCTGAGGTGGCAGCTTCTAACTTGATCCCTAAAGTAATTTACTAAGCTCTAAACTAGTTCTTAGCAATTCCATGTTACTTAATCATTGTTTTTTTACTAAAATCATGACTGAAACTAGATTCTAAGAGACAAGAAAAAACTGTTTTTGCCACTTGGCAGCCTTGTCTCTTACTAATTTCTTGATTTCTAAGCTCCAGCTTCTTATAAATAGGAGCAACCCTTTCACACAGACCAAAAAAGAAACGGTTCAACAAGTCCTTTACACAAAAATACTCATATACAATCTCTCTCTCTCTCTCTCTCTCTCTCTCTCTCTCACACACTCTTTTACTCATGTTTCTAGCCATTGCAGTAGTTGAAACTCTCACTTTTCTTGTGTTTTAGTCCACCAGTAGATATAAAATCTCTCCTAACCTCCCATACATCACTCTAAATCATGTTCCTCGCCGAAGATCACTAATTTAACCTCATTCTTATATCAGAAAGTGATCTTTAGCGGCTTTGCATGCATGATTAGCTGCTGTTTCCGTATAAATAGTACCTGATATTTGATCTTTTATCATATATCTCAGCTTCTAGTCTTTGTTTCCCATTCATATCTTATCTTGTATTCATCACCTAGGTACTATATCCTATTTTATAAGGTTTTATACTAGTTTATGCATGATAAACACTAGTCTACATATATAAAGTGGCTGATAATTCATCTCCCTTTTTTTGCATTACAAGGAATATGAAGTGAATACCTTTAATTTGATCATTAAATATTCCTGTTTCATGTTTTATATACCTATGCTCATATACACACATGATTAAGGCTTGGTCAACATGTAACCGAGTAACATTTCAAACAATAAATCAACATCTATTTCTTCTTTCACACACACACACACACACACTAGCATCTCATTCAAGGAATTGGGCTAAACCATTCAAGACCTCAATCTTATGTTTATGGTAATTTTTGCACCAAGACAACATCTTCTGTTTTCTGATATTTCATATCTTATTTCCAGTATAAACTTATTCTAGTTGACTGGTCTATCTTATGTTTCAATCCTTTATCTTCGATATCTATATTTCAACAATTTTACTTTCAACTATATTTAAGTTTCAGTTCATTTATATTCTATTATTTAATTTTTAATACTTTTAATGTTAGTTATTTATACTGTAGTATCTTAGAATCCAGTTGACTGGTCATCTTTTTTATTGTTATATATATATATATATATATTTCCATACCTAACTAATTTAATTACCTAGTGTATATATATCTACATATACTTATATGCCTCTAATTTTTATGCTTAATTATGTTGTCTTAATTTTTAGGTAATAAATAAGTAATCACATATTTCAAAAATAAAAAATTATCACGAACATACATAAAAAGGCGACTTTATTGGGGATGGCCTTGGAAAATTGAATCTTCTCAATGTTTATAGAGTTCTGTTTTTCATCTTGCTCCTAAGATCATTCTTATCTTTCCATTTGTGTAGTATCTTCATATTTTAGTCTTAGACTTTCTAATTCACTTCTTAAACTTTCAATCATATCATCTCAGAGAAAGGGTGGTTAACCACCCAATCCACCACCTTTACCACCTAGGCTTCCTCTACTACCACCAATACCTCCAGCTAGTTTTGAAGGTTCTGTTCAACAAAATCAGCTTGGAGAACTTGTAGCTATAATGAGATCTCTTCAGCAAGAGGTCACGGCTCTGAAAAACAAGGAAGCAGTGCACAACAGGGATGGACCTGCAAGTTCCAGAGTTGTTCAACTTATGCAATGTGGAGCAAGCCCTAATGCAGCTCAAGCAAGTGCTTCAAATGTAGTAGCAACTTCACATATTGCTCCTACCACCCATGTTGTAGTTAATATCCCCACTGAAATTGCTCTAGCCACAAGCAGTCAATACTTCACGAAGGAAGAAATCCTAGAGCTATTTAAGACCGGTTCAGCAAGCAAGGGTCTATAAAAAATTGATTTTAGGTCTCCTTACCCAACTTATATCTTGTCCAAACCTTATTCCAAGGATTATGTGAATCCGAGGTTTAGAACCTTTGATGGAAGAAAAGGGAATATAAAAAAGCATGTGGTAGGATTCATAGATAATCTTGGATTATATGCTAGGGACCAAGACTTGAGATTGAGAGAATTTTCTAAGTCTCTGACATAGAGAGCTTATGATTGGTTAGTTGATCTACCTCCAAATAGTATTAATGATTGGGATGACTTAGTGAGAGTTTTTTGCACCAAGTTCTTTGTGGCTGATTCCAAATGCATATTTGCTGACCTGTCTTCCAAGTACCAGAAGGAAAATGAATTATTGATGGCTTATGTCAATAGATTCAAGGAAAGGGCTCTAGAATGTAAAGACTCTATCACTGCAGAACAAATGATCAAGATGTGCATCAAGAAAATGGATCCAGAGTGCAAAATCTATGTCATAGGTCATGTGATCACCAATTTTGCTAATCTGATGCAAACGACAAAAGACACAAAGGAAACTATGGCGGAAGTAAGAAAGAAAAATAGAGTTAAAAGCAACTTTAATGCACCTAGCAACTCATAGAATAAGTCTTTTCCAAACAAAAGAGAGAGAGAGGTGTTAGCAAGTACCTATAGAGATTCCTTTGAAGAAGAAAAAGCTATAAGCCTCAGTAAAGGCATGGATTGAAGATGGACAACTGAAAGAATGCCCTGTGGATAAGTTACCATCTTAGGAAGGAAAGAGAAATCCTAGATACTGTCTGTATCATGGGAAAGTAGCCTATTTTATAGCTGATTGTTATGCCATTAGAAGATTGTATCACTTGAAGGTAAACAAAGGCGAAATTGTCAAAACATAAGAGTTAGACACCAATCCTTTTCCAAATCATGGGAAAAGGCAAGTGATCACTTGCACTGCTTTAGAAAATATCGAGCCTCAGCCAGCAAGGAAAGAAGATCATGCTCAATCTAAAGAAAATCATGTGAATACAAAGTTTTTAATAAAATCTAAAGTATTCAAGAATTTGTTTGATGCTTTGGAGTTCAGAGAGGAAGCTAGAAACAAAGCCACTCAAGCCCTCTTAGAGGTCTCCAACCAATATGGATCTCAAAGTTATATAGCTGGGAAAGTTGTTAGAAAAGTAGCGAGGCAACAAGAAGATGCCATTACTTTCACTAGAAAAGATGCTCAAACTTTGAACTTTAGTCACAATAAGCCTTTATATGTAGAAGCCAAAGTAAATGACTTAAAGTTCAAGAGAACGCTTGTGGATAGTGGCTCGTTATATGCCATGGCAAACCTTTAAAGCAGTAGACATACCTGAGAGTAGGCTTATAATCCAAGCAACTCCGCTGGTCAACTTTGCCTCAAACGCATATGTAACAAAGGGACACGTTGCTATGGACCTTCAAGTAGGGTCAACTTGGGCACCTACCAAGTTCCATGTTATAGAAGTAGATATGTCATATCACTTGCTATTGGGAAGGCCTTGGATACACCACAATTATACAATCCCTTCTACACTACATCAGTGTCTCAAGGCAATAAAAAGAAGGAAAGAGGTGATGATACCAGCAACAAAAGTACCATTTTCTCAAGAAAAGGTTCACTGGATAGAGGCAGTCTTCTTTGATGAAGTAGCTGATACCATTGAAGAAACCAGGCCAAGAGGGGTGTCTCTAAATGAGGAAGTGAGTGAAGAAGGGACTTCCCTTGTTGATTGTCAAATGGAGATTGACTTGGTGGATGATGAGGAACCTCTTATCAAAAGAATCAAATTCTCTGATGGGAGGATTATTTATAAGTTATGAAGGGACAGCGAGGTTAGCAATGACATCACAGAACCAAAGAATAGAAAGAGAAAATTTGAAGAAATCAATGAAACAAGTTCAAAGAGGATTGAAGCAATTCCTCTAGCCCTGGAGAAATTGCAAGATGAACCAAGAAATACTCAAGAGAAGCTGAAGAAAGTCAATTTGGCTGAGAAAGGTGAAGAAAGAGCAACCTTTGTTGTTGAGGGATTAGAAGCAGAGTTTAAAGCTGCTTTAATTCAACTACTGAAAGAGTACAAAGATGTGTTCGCCTGGACATATGAAGAAATGCCAGGACTCAACACAAAGCTAATCACACACAAGCTACTTGTCAATCC
The DNA here is from genome assembly GCA_002914805.1 of Parasponia andersonii. Taxonomy (NCBI): domain Eukaryota; kingdom Viridiplantae; phylum Streptophyta; class Magnoliopsida; order Rosales; family Cannabaceae; genus Trema; species Trema andersonii. Next base: position 312,612 of record JXTB01000272.1, on the reverse strand, counting down.
TATTGCAAAACCTGTAAAGCAGACTGCTAGGAACTTCAGTAACCATATCCAAGTCCAAATCAAGAAAGAATTAAAGGAGTTGATAGAGGCGGGATTCATTGAGCCCAGTAAACATCCTGTGTGGTTGGCCAACATTGTATTAGTGAAAAAGAAGAATGGGCAGATAAGAATTTGCATAGACTTCAAGGACCTCAATAGAGCTTGTCCAAAAGATGATTTTCCTTTGTCTAATTTAGACATGCTCATTGATGCAACTGCAAATCATGAGTCAATGGAGTGTTGGGGTTGTTATTTCAAAGAGTCAGGGAGATATTTTTAAGAAAGTAGTAAAATTAGTATTTCCTTATTCCAATAATGAGGCTGAGTATAAAGCTTAGTTGTGGATTTAGACTTAGCTAAGGAAATGACAATTACCAAATTGAAAATTTATGGAGATTCTAACCTAGTGATTAGACGACTAAATGGTGACTTTGCTGTTAAGGAGCCTAACCTAGTGAAGTACAAAGAAGAGATCCTAAACAGATTAAAAGGGTTTGAAAGATACGAGCTAAATTCTACACCTAGATATGAAAATAAGTATGTTAATGCCTTAGCTACTTTAGTCCTTAAGATGGGAATATGAAAATAAGTATGTTGATGCCTTAGCTACTTTAGTCCTTAAGATGGGAAACATAGAAAAGAGATTAATTCAAATTCTCCTAGAGACTAAGACAAACCAATTGAAGCCTCACCACCTAAGAATTCTAGTTTGATGCAAGTCATCAAAGAAAAGTTAGAAAATCCTACTCCTCAAGAGTTCAAAGAGATCAAAACTTTTATGCTTTTGAATGATCAACTATATAAGAAACTTGAAGATGGTGTCTTAGCAAGATATGTCTGGTGAATTTGGTAAGGATCTGTTGAGACAGGTCCATGACAATGTCTGTGGCTTGCAATCACCCATCCTAGCTAGAAGAATTCAATGTAAATCTGACAACTTTCCTACACATACACATACTCTCTCTTTCTTTTTCCTTTTCCTTTTCTTTTTCTCTTTCTTCTTTTTTCCTCCTCCTTATTCTTCTTCATAAACTTTAGCAAAACCAGCCATCACCATAGACAGCAAGCCCAAGCTTCTCCCCCCACAACCGGCGTTGACCCTTTCCCACGAAGTAGCTCCAGTAAGCCAATTTCTAAGTTTATTTGGGCATTTTACAAACTAATTTGTGACATAAATATAATTATTTTTGTGAAGTTGTTCTTATGACTGTAAAAATTATATAAGGTGGAAAAGGAGATTGAATCATAAATCAATATGGTGATGTTGTGTTAAAATAATATCCGATTAGAGAGAAATCTTAAATTGAAAAATATGATATTTTTCTAATTCGGGACACGAGTGATATTTTTACAAAACTGAATAGTATAGGATTAAAGTCTATTACCATTCAAAGTGGGCCTTGGGCTGAGCTTAGAAAACTGTTATTTTCTAAAATATTTATGTAAAAATGACATTTTTACAAATAATCAACAAAGTTGATATTTTTTTCAAATATTTTCGAAAGTTACATTTTTCTAAATAATTTTGTGATAATGATATTTTTTGAAATATTTCAAAAAAGTGATATTTATTTAAATAAACAACAAATATGATATTTTTCTAAATACTTTGGAAAAAGTGGACATTTTACATATTAATTCCAAAAAGAGACATTTTTGTAATTCTCGAATTTAGAGCCTGTTTTATGCTCGAAATCTCGAAACTGATTTTGATTTCAAATTTGGATTTAATAAGGTCGAGAAACGAATTTTGATATATAATATTGTTATGTTTCGTAATGGCACAAATTCCGAAGCTCGTGAATAATGTTGTTTTATATACTACAGAGTGGGTCCCAACTTGGATAAAGTATATGTCTAACCTAGCATTTTTGGGTACTCTGAATTCAGTGGTGACCTCTATTTCTCCATTTGAAATTCCGGTGGAAAAGTCATTTTTTCAAGTGAACTTACCAAGATCCCGAAACTACCATCTGAATACCCAAGTGACCAACATGAGATTCTTTAAGTGTCATTGGCCTGGTATAACAACCATACCGAGGTAGAGGATTCAATTACCTTGTTTTCTATTATTTTTAATAAAAATTGGAATATGTTGTGAAAAGTGAAATTTTGTAAATTTATTTTATTAAATTATTTTGAATAGTTATTTTAGAGAACTGTAAATTTGTGAAATATTGTGGACTGCTCTGGATATTTTATGTATGATTTGGTACAAGTTTTATACTTAGGATTTGATTAAGCCATTGGAATTGTATTGTTGGATTTTAAAATACAAAATAGATTTTTATTTAAAAATCATAACATGTCTAAGATATTACTGCATAGTTGTTTTTACTACTTATCATATTGCACATACCATAGGATCATACAAGTAGTTCATCTTAGGCATTGCGGTATTTAGTCGGCGGCCATTGTTCCTGCCCTCAATGAGAGCCCGTAAACCCGCGCGGGGTTTTTTTATTTCCCTATTTGGTAGGTGTAGGCATTCAGTTTCCCCTCTGGTTCGGTAGGCATAGACACATGGGTGTCTCTCCGATTTTCTGGAATTAGGTTTCAGCCAAAGAGTACTCAATATATATAGTACAAGTTACTCTGGTTCGTAATGAGAGGATGTGAGCTCATAGGAATGTTTGATTTGTGATATGTGCACTATGTATTATTTACATGATTTCTCTTTATTGATTTTGAATATGATTTCTTGACAATTTCAACTTGCTTTTGATTAGATATATTGTGAACTATTTTTAGAGCAACTAACTATGCAGGGAATTTAAAATAAATATTTTCCCAAAAAGGTAATTGGGTATCCTATTGTTCATTTTATGCTCACCCCCCTACTTCCTCTATTTTTCAGATGTCGATTTATTTTGTCATAATTATTTTGGTGGCTTAGCAAGCATGTTTGGCATACGCTTGCAATTCCAATCCTCTTCATTAGTTGATTCGTACTCTATATCATTTTCTCTTTCTTAAGTCAAATTTATTTAGCCAATAGTAGTATATTTACTAAGCAGATGAATGATGATATTTTTTATATTAAATCGAGTACTTAGAAAGAGAGATGATTTTATATGTTGAACAATGGGCCTTGGATTTTAAATTGAACTTAGTCATTAAATTTCGTGGATTGATAAAAGTTTCTAAACATGTTAATTAGAATTTTCTCTAATCTTAAAATGAAAAACTTCTTAAAAATTTAAAACTAGTGGATAAGATCAAGATTCCCAAGTTTGTCCAATCTTAAAATTTACTTACTTTACAGAACTAAAACTTAAATTTCAAGTACTCGATTTCTCTGAAAATTTGGAAACTACTGTTTATCACTATTTTCACTTAAAATTACTAAAAGTCACGGCTTTGGATTTCCAATCGTGACAAAGCCACTTCAGAAGTAGTCAAGAATTTTGTTTTAGAAAATATCATTTGTAGATTTGGTATTCTAAGGAAAATTCTCTTTCACAATGGAACACCATTTATTGGTCAACCATTCAAATTATTGTTGGAGGAATATCAAATACACCATTGAAAATCTACAAGATACTATCCTAAAAGGAATGGGGCAATTGAAGCTTTCAACAAAATACTAAAAGCATTCTTGGAAAAATGGTCAAAGAAGCACCACTGACTTGGGATGACTGCTTGCCTTTGGCACTTTGTGCCTATAGAATTACAAAAAATACTACAACAAAGTAGACCCCATTTGCCCTAGTCTATGGAGTAGAAGCAGTACTTCCTATAGAATTAAATGTTCCAACTATAAGAATGACCCTGTCAATAGACAGAAATGAAAGGTCCAGAGAATTTGACTTGGAAACTTTGGAGACGAGGAGAGATCAAATGCAGCAGAAGGCCATATAACCTACCAATAAAAAATAGCACAAGCTTACAATAAAATGGTTAAGCTAAGGATTTTTCAGGAAGGAGACTTAGTGCTAAAAGCTGTTGATCACGCTATGAAGGGACTACATGCTCCTAAGTTCACACTAAAATGGGAAGGACTCTACCAAGTAGTGAAAGTCAAGCCTACATGCTATTACATCATCAAAGACCTGGAAACAGGTAAGTCTCTACCTTCAACCAATCTCAAGTTTGTCAAGAAATATTACATGTAAATAACAGAACAATCTTTTACATACTGATTATCAATGAAAATATACCCCATACTATGGATTGTTTTGTTATGAATCTACTCTAATTTTGTTCATCTTATTCATCATTAAAGGACGTGTATAGGATCATGTGGCTCTAAAAGAACCTAAATATACCAATTAGTTTAGGAATATTCTCAACCTGAAGACTCAAGCAGATATATTCACAGGATTTATGTAATCCTCATTCTATTCAGTTCAATGAACCTATTCTTTCAATGCTTGGGCTCTAAAGGAGGGAGTAAACCTAAATTCTTTAATATGAAGACAGATAAACAAAATTATATATCCTATATTAGGGACTTTCTAACTATGAATTTATCTTAATTTTATTTCACCTATTCATCATTAAAGGACATGTATAGGATCATGTGGCTCAATGTGTGCCTAAATATACACGTTAATTGGTATATGATCATATGGCTTTAAAAGAACCTAAGTATACCGATTAATTTAGGAATATTCTCAACCTAAGGACTCAAGCAGATATACTCACAGGATCTATGTAATCCTCATTCTGTTTGGTTCAATGAACCTATTCTTTCAATGCTTAGGCTCTAAAGGAGAGAGTAGACTTAAATTCTTTAATATGAAGCTAGGACAAGCAAAATTATAAATTCTCTAAAATTGCACTCTATGCAACTTTTTTTCTTATGCATGTGATTATGTGGCCCACAAAAACCTAAACATGCCTGCATTTTGTGCAATTCTTTTCTAATGCATGTAATTATATGGCCAACAAAGCTTAAGCATGCCTGTACAAAAGTACAGATTTTTAATTATACAAGTAATCTAATGGAAACCTAAAAATATTGCAAACATTTATGGGGATCCTAAAGTCTTATTTGGAAGCTAGTGTTTCCCAGTACATCTCTTATTACACTTACATTTTAAAATCTTTCTCTAATGAGTTACGAACTCTTATGATTATCTTAAATCAATTAATCTCTTCTTACAAAAGCAAGCTTTATGGCAATAACTGGGGACTACGAACTTTTCAAGCTCTTAGTACTTGAATTATTAATCTTTTACTCTCAGAAATGCACATGTGAAGTGTTAATTAAAAAACCTAGAATTTATCTTATAAATATTGAGAAAGTGGCCAGGTATGTCTAAGTCTTGATTTTGCTATAAGATGTTTATTTTTTTAAAAAAAAAATTACGCATCATTATGTTTGTATTTATGTTATGCTTGAAGTTTAAAGCAGTCTAAGCTTGATATGTTATTCAGCATAGTTCTATCATATATACTCATAGCTTGAAGCTACCCAAATCTGGTGAGTTTACTACACTAAAGTTACTAGTAATGTGCTTTGTCAAGGTATAAATGCACCTACTTAGCATATTTTGCTTCTGCCCTTGATTGAGTAAGGGAGTTAATTATTCATTTATCTCATTTGACATATTATCCTAAGCTATATGCTTCGAATTATGAACAATCCTACTTATTTAGTTTTCTAAAATCTAGCTTACTAAGGAGGAAATTTATCTTTTGTGGTCAATTTTCACAAAACTTATGAATCTAGCTGAAATTTGTTAGTCTGTTGTCTGACTAAACCCCAGTTTACTCCCCAGGGAGTCGTTTGTTTAAGATAAATTATTATCCTATACTCATTTAAGTGTTATTTTCCTAATCGTCTATAACGGGCTATTTTCAAATAATAGGATTTCCTAAGTTGATTTAAGATTCTAGGTTCGGATTATACTTGATGAGTTTAATCAGTAGTCCTATTATCTTGTTCAAAGTTACTCGTAGTCATAAGATTGAGAAATCTTTATTCGATAGGTGTGCATTTTTCCAATACTTACTTATTCCCCAAGGAGTTTCAAGTTTAGGATTCAGAACCTTCCTTTTAAAGAAATTATAAAGCTCTAAGCTTACAATAAGTTGGGGACACAAAGTCGTGATCAAATTCTAGTCTATATAGATACGAGTACAAAAATAAAAATTTAAATACAAGGATTCTCATTATGAACTTTAGATTTAAGTTCTGATACAATACAATCAATAAGAGAACTATTACAATGAAGGTGATAGATAGTTTTCTTCCATACAATAGGCTAGAATGAAAGTTTCTTCCTCAAATGCTGATAGGTCTGGTGTAACTCTAAACTTAGGTATTTTTCTCATAGGGAGTCCCTCGAGAAGGCTTGATAGAAGCCATCTCGAGGCCTTGTTTGAGGATTAAACAAGGCATTGTAGTCCTTTGGTATGGGAATGAGATGGACTAAAGGAGGGCTTAGATAACTCTTCTACAAGTTGGTCTCCTAGTTGCATCCACATCAACCATGTTGACACACCATGCAGGCTTCAATGTACGAAGGATTGATGGCATGGAAAGCTTTTGCAAGCAGGCTAGGCGGCGTCCAAGGAGACCAACTACTCGATCTCCTCGAGCATGGCTTGTAGGAGATGAGGTTATTGTTTTTGTTGCCCTCAAAGGTAGGATGAGGCAGCAAAAACAATCCTTTCTAATGTCTTCTAGAGTTGGAGCAGGGTAGATTTTCTAAGGAGTTACTTAGAGATGAATATGGATCAAAGGTTCATAGTTATCTAGGAGCTTGAGGAATTTTATTGCTTCTAGTTTGTAGATAGAAAAATGAGAATTTAATAGAGACATCTTTAAGGATTGTTTAGGTAGAAGCAGAAGTTGAGTTTGATCTAAAGTTATACTCGGAGAAGCCTATTTAAAGACCTTGTTTATTGATAGTTTATTGAGCTAGTGTGGTTTGGCTCTTCAAGAATAACTTTATCCTAGAAATTTCAAGTTGAGAGGCTGCAGCATGCAAAGTCTTGCTTGAGCCGTGTGCCTGCAAGTTAAGATCTGACTACAATGTGATCCTGCCCAAGGAGAATTACTATTCTCATGAAAAAAAAACTAAGTTTTGTAATTTTGCCACTTGTGTGAATTTTGCAATATGAGCAGTTTGGTTAAAGCATATTAGGTTGTTTATATTGACTTAGGTGATTAATTTCATGTGATTACATATAGGGGCCGTTTAGTAGAAGGTAATCGAAGTTTTCAGATTAATAGGAATATTGAAAATCATGATATGAATGTTTGATATTTAGAATAACTGTGTTTGGTTGCACATAGTAATCCTGTTTATGATTCTTGGGATATTAGATAATTATGTTTGGTTGCGCATGGGAGTGTGCTTAAATTAAACTTAAATAAATTATAAAATTAAATTACTTATAAAATAATAAAATTTGTTCGCATAAAATAAAACAATTTACTATGATTCTTGAGATGCATTTTTTTTTGTTTCATTTTTTAGAGTGAATTTTAGATGGAAGATCATCTAAAATCCACATGTTTTAGTAACTTTAAGATGATCTCCACTTAAAAAAATTTGATTCCTCAGGTAATTACTTTATTGGGTATTAAAATGGTACCAAAAAAAGGGATGCATTGAAATACTCATTCCCACCTAAGGATTACCCCATACCAAATAACCCCATAAAGTATGAATTTCCTTAAGTCTTCATTATCTGAAGTGCAACAAGAATATGCTTTGATCATGAAATCTCTGAATATTACAGAATACTTTTATCTTAGTAGTTTACGAATTTCAAGTATACATTTACTATTGTTTGTACTTTGGTTCTATATGACAATTTTATAATGACAAATACTTTACAAAGGTGAATTTAGTTCTTCGTCTACTCGTATGATGGTTATCAATACGTGACATGCATCTGCCATGTTATTACATTGTTTCTATTTCATGTTTAACATCCTTAAGGCTATGATATTATGATTTATCTATTTAAGATATTTTTATCTGAAGAATAGCATATTTCAGCATTAAGTTAAATGCTTAGAATCTAATGATTAAATGGTGATCTATTATTTAGCTATCTTCCTACTTGTTTGAAATTTATGATGTTTAGTCATGATAACATCTAATTACGTAGTCATTCTGCCTAAGATTTGCGAACCTGTTACCCGAGTCATCGTTAAACTGAGCAAGGTTTTAAGTTATCAGCTTAGATTTAAATTGAAATCCCCAGGGAATTTATTATTTAAGGCCTAGATTATTTTCTAGTTAATTCAGAAGCTAAAATAATTTAAGCTTTTCCAAGTACTCATCTCAGGTTCAAATATCTTTGTTCAGAATTATCAGGATTTTAGATCTTAAGCAAAGAGCTAAAATTCTTCATTTACATCATTAAGCATTCCATGTCCAGAATCATGACCAAAAGTGTGTAATCATTTTGTTTTATGGAAAGTCATGATTAAGCTATTAATTGTGATTTGATCATGATATTTATCTTACTTTATGGATAATTTGTTTAGTGCTTGGGATAGCGACTAAACTGATCAAATTCTACGCTATTAAGATTAAAGCTCCCTAGTGAGTTTCTTAATTGAGTACCTAGAAGTGTTCTTTTAGCTGACTTAGAGTCTACAAGCAATTATTTTATTCCAGATTACTTACTTTAAGGATTAGCTAGTTTTTAAGTGAGAAAATCTGAGCTACTAAGATTCTAAGTCTTCAATTAGTGGAATTAAGATTACAAGGTCATAATCTAAGTCATTAAGAATCTCGGATCAAGTTTATAAAATAGAATACAATTGAGGACAATCTCAAATTGCAATTAATAACATAAGATGAAAACTTCATTTAATGAAGAAATAGCATATTAAAAAGCTATTACAATCAACTTCCTCTTTGGATTGAAGGGAGTTCCCGTACACACAACTTGGGATTAGCCCAAGGACTGGTATTTTGAGTACAAATGACCCTTTTCTATGTTTGAGTCTTCGGCTCTTTTGATTAAATCCCGTGGATTAAGACATCGAAGTTATACCCTAAGTGTCAAGTATAACCAAGGCAATGGTAGGTCCTGAAGAGCAGGCAAGGCCAGTGGAAAGCCCTTGCCAAAGATTTTAGGAAGCAACTGTGGATTTGCATCCTTTTACACCTCATGGCACGCTTCATTGAAGCCCATGAGGGGTTTGAACAACAATGAGACCGAAAGGGAAGGATGGGGGTAATAGGGATAAGGTAGTATCCAACTAAGCTAGCTCAATCCCTCCCTCAAGATTAGGCCGTAATAGCCGCAATCACAACCTCCATTGTCCCCAAAGGGAAAAGGGAGGCACACAAAACATTCCCCCTAGTTTCTTCTATAATAGAAGGGGAATGGATATTCTAAGTTGTTACTTAGAGATTGATATATCGCTCAGTACAACACAAGTTAATTAGAAACTCATATATGAGGACAGTAGGCAAATAAGAGATCTTTTTCCAAAAGCTTAAGAGATTTGTCATCTCGGGTTTGAAAGTAGAAAAATGACAATTGAGAAGAGATATTTTCTGAGGTGTTTAGAAGTGTTTCTAGTTTAAAGAATAACAGAGCTTCGGGTGAACTAAGATATGAACTAAAGCTAGAATTAAATGAGACTTTATAGATTCAAGAAACTGTTAATTTATTGAGGTAATGAAGATACATGCCTCTAGGAGTGGACGGATCTATGCAAAGAGATAAGACAAGTATTTGGCTTGCTTAAGGTCACAAAGACTGAGCCTAGACAAGACTAGTCAAGCACGCTTGACTATACTTCAGGGCTGCATGAAGAGCAGTCCTATGTTTTGTTCTGCTCGAAGTAGCAGAGTATTATTGCCATGCAAGGAAAGATCCCTTCGTGACAGACACTTGTAAATTCTCTAATTTAACTTGTCAATTAGCATGTTTTTCAAGATCTTGACCTTGTTTCATGCATGTAGTTCTAAATATTCATTTATTCATAAGTGAATTGCTTAAGCAAGTTATCTGTCCTAGTAATGCATATACCTTTTGCTTATCAGTTTTTGCAGATTATACACCCGGTTGCTTTATACTAATGTATTCTCTGAATTTAACGTAGTTGTTTTCCTAGTCTACTTCTATTGTAATTATCTTATGCATTAAATGAAGTTTCAAATGTGTGACAATTTTGGTCTTGTCCAATCAAGTAACAAGTATCCAATCCTATGATCATAAGCATGAGGAGCATATTTAATTATCCTGATGTATATTTACGACATGCCATTTTCCCATATGACTGTTATTTTCCTAAACATCTTGTTTTTCCTATAAACGTGTCGTTTTTCTCTAAGTCCTTCACATTAAACATGTCGATTCGTACTAGAATTTTCACTTAGCATTACTTACTGAATTGTTTGATTACTTGAATTCTCTGGCATCATATGTGAAATTCTTTTTACCCTAATATGGTCTTGTTTATCTCGGACTAAGTCTAGTATGTTGGCCTAATTAACTTTAGATTGCTATTTGCGACTGCCTAACCTAGAACTTGTTCTATTCTCTGGAGAATTAGGCAACTTTAAAATGCATCTGTTAGTGATAATGCAGAGTATTTAGATCATCATTAAGACCAAATAAATCTTCGTGCCAAATTTTGGAAGCATACAAGCTTTAGTCATATGTAAGTCCCCATCTTAACATATTAGTACCTCGGATTTTACTTAGGCAGTAAAAGTTTTTCTTAAGAACAAGTCAATCATCTCTTAAGGGCTTTGAACCCAGTTTGTTGATAAAATTCCTTAGTATTAAAAATAACAGAAAAATTGCACCAAGCATATAAGTAAAACAAAAGTATAAAAGTTCATAAAGTGAAATTTTATTGATAATATAGAGGATTACATCAACATAATCTATAGAGCATTACATCAAGATAACTTATAAAGGATTACATCGAGATGATTTATGGATTTGAAAATAAGTAGAGGAGCAAAAAGATAAAAAAAAAAAAAGAAGAAAAAGAATGAAAAAGGAATAGATATAAAAGTTGTCGATCAAAACCAAGTCCAAAGAAGGACCAGTTGTCAAATTTTCTATCCCTAAGAGGAAGGGAGAGAAAGTAGCGATCATGAACATGCTCTTATGGCACGTTCATGGGAAGAAGTCCCCTAAGTTGAAAAGAGGACCTCCCCCCACTCTAGCCCTTGATACCAGGATTCCAAGAAATCCATGGTATATATGGCAAGAGGATGTTAGAAACTCATGTGTGAGAACAGCTCCGCATAATAGGTCATTTAGCAGCCACTAATAGGCTCTTGCTAAGGAGATGAAAGTGCTTTACTTGAAAGAGAAACCATCTGCAGCTTTGAATGATATCCAAGGATCATAAAAAACCATTTTTCGTAATAGGAGAGATTTAGAATCAAAAGACATAGAAGGCATAGAAGGAATTAAAAACCATGAAAATGCTTTGCTTGAAAGAGAAACCATCTGCGGCTTTGAATGACATCCAAGGAATCCATGGTATATATGGGGAGAGGATGTTAGAAACTCATGTGTGAGAATAGCTCCGCATAATCGGCCCTTTAACAGCCAATGATAGGCTTTTGCCGAGGAGATGAAAGTGTTTTGCTTGAAAGAGAAACCATCTGCGGCTTTGAATAATATCCAAGGATTAAAGAAAACCATTTTTGGTAATAGAAGAGATTTGGAATCAAAAGGCATAGAAGCCATAGACAATTGGTCTCGGATTCTTAGGAGAGAGCTAGGTTTACGAGTTTTGCATAAAGAGATTTGAAGTATTGAAGCTCTGCCTTTTACCAGATACTTATAAGCCTTTGAGGTTACCAATACTTTGAGAAGAGAAATAGGTAAAGTTTAGTAGACCAAGGAAACTCTATAGCTGAGAAGAAAGGTAACAATTGAGAGGAATAACTATGCTCTTAAACCATTCCCTCACATGCAGCATTATCTTATTTAAATATTTTGGGTCAAAAGTGGGAATAGATTCCCTTGTTGACAATTAGAAATAAGACAGGTATTTATACTAGAAGTAGTAGTATACTAAATTATTGTAGTAAAGTGTGACATGAGTTTTGGGCTAGTTAAACTGAGAGTTTTAATCTGATCACGACCTATTTAGTTACTGTTTGGGCCAACAAATAACCACACACTAACACTAGACTATGGATGTCTTATTTAAACTGCTATATATGATAAATATCATTTTTGTACAGCAACTTTTTCAAAATGCATCTTTTAGTTACTACTTTATGTGTTTGCTAGCTATGATAGAACTATTTACAGGTGCAATGATGTGCACTAAAGCCTATAGAATTGCATGCTTATGGAATCATGAACTGAAACTTTGTAAAAGCTAGAGTGAAAATCATAAGGCCTTGATAAAATGCATGTAGTACACGTATGCTAATATACTAATCTGGTGCAACATTTGTTTTGTAAGCATGACATGTGTTAGATACAATGCTATTCTAACATGCATTCTCCCAAATTGCTTGCATACGTATAATTAGAGATAAAATGTGCTTTTTGAGATGAACATAGTGTTAACTAGCCGACATGGACTTACATGAACTTATGGAATGAATCTACATGCATGTGTTTAAGTTCAAATATTGGTCTGCATACTTCAAACAATAAAACATGTATTTAGAGAATATGATGCATGATTACTTGAACTTCTACATTATTATTCTATTTTGAAAAGCATTTCTTACACCAACCAGAATTCTAAAATAGAAGAGCATGCGCTTTATGAGAAATAAATACCATGCCATGATTGCTACGTAAGTGCTTACTTAAGTAATGCATACAGACTCATTGATGCAATATGATCCTAGTATTGTGGTGACATGATTAATATTTATTGATTTCATTAGTATGATACATGTGACCTATATTATCAAATGTTTATCTTAAAGCTTTCAAGAGAAGTGTGGTTCTTTTGAGGTTCGGATTTTAGACAAAATTCTTTGTGAAAAGATCACATTTGTCAGGAGAGGTATTCTTTGAAAGGAAGCAAGATCATTCAACTTAGAAAAAGTAGCTTTGTTTTATTTCATTAGGAAAAGTAGCTTTGTTTTATATTACATAGTAGAGAGTATAGTTAACACTATCTCTCATGAACTACCCTATCTAAGTGCATTTACACAAGGTATTTTACATATGCACCTTACAAAGCCTAGGTTGCACATAAGCACACTTAGAAACTGATAGCATTCTAAAAACTTAAGTTGCATTTAGGAAGGACAAACATGACCTTGCCTTCCATTAGATTCTAACTGCTTCAAAAGCAGTTAAACCTTGAACCTCTACCAGGATGGAACCCTGGTAAATTCATCCGAGACCCCCTTCGACGAGGAAAGTAACCTGAGGAGGATGATGGTTCAAAAGGTTGAGTAAGGACTAGAATTGTCACCACATTCTCTTTTAGGTCGAAGTATAAAGATTTCCATCTAGAAATTTCTTGGTAGGCTACCTGTAGGTTGGTTTTGGTACTGATCAGATTAGCTTCCAGCCTAGCAATCTTGTTACCAACAAAATTTTCTATGTCAGCAATGTATTTTAAGGTATTTTCTAGAGTAGGATTGAAGAGCTGCTATGTGACTCTTATAGAAAGCTACTTCCTCCTTAGTTTTGTTCTGAAGAGTAATAAGTTGCTTATCCAGGGAGGTTAAGTGATCGAACAGCTCTGAAGTAGCATTAGCATTTCTCCTAATCTCAGACATAGAAGGAAAACCAGCCATGGACTGGTCTCTAGAGTCATTTGTAGTATCTAAGTCTATGATATGAGTATCATTGGATGAAATAAGCGAATTTGGAAAATCTCTGTTGACAGAGTGACTCATTAGAAAAGAATACGGAGAATCAGAAGGAGATTATGGAAGAGAATCTGGTATAAACCTTACATTTATGAAATGTAGAGGCATGGTTTGAAGAATGAACTAGTTTGAGGCCTTATATATATTTAAAAAAAAAAAAAAAAAAAAGAAGGTGAGATAACTCACGGGACTTAATGTTTTGAGGTAAGTCCCTAAATTTGATTAGAATGCTTTTAATTAAGTATTAATTAATGACAAATTAAGCTTGAATATAATTAAAACTAAAAACAGAGCAAAAACAGATAAAAAGGAAGTATAGTAGTGTTATTTTAAGGGTTACGGATCCTTACTAAGCTAAGATATCCTTCTCCTGTACCCTAAACCTTTTTAAGGGAATAAGAATGTAGGTTATATGTACCAAATCAAGAAACACCAGCCACTATTACATACAGAAACTTCCTAACCAAGTAATATACTAATTCTTAATAACTAACCCCTAAACCAGGTACTTTCTGGTTTATTTTTGCTGGTTTTGAGTGAAACCGCTAAGGTGGCAGCTTCTAGCTTGCTCCCTAAGGCAGTTTACTAAGCTCTAAACTAGTTCTTAACACTACCATATTACTTAATCACTATTTTTCACTAAAACCATGGCTGGAACTAAATCCTACGAGACAAGGAAAAGTTGTTTTTGCCACTTGGCAGTCTTGTCTCCTACTAATTTCTTGATTTCCAAGCTTCGGCTCCTTATAAATAGGAGCAACCCTTTCACACACACATAAAAAAAGAAACGATTCAACAAGTCCTTTATACAAAAACACTCATATATAATATATATATATATATATATCTCTCTCTTTCTCATCTACTCACATTTCTAGCTACTGCAGTAGTTGAAACTCTCATATTTCTTACATTTTAGTCCTCCCGATAGAATAAAATCTCTCCTAACCTCCCATACATCACTCTAGATCATGTTCCTAGCCGAATATCACTAATTTAACCTTCTCATATCAAAAACTGATCTTTAGCGGCCTTGCATGCATAATCAGCTATTGTTTCCATATAAACAATAATTGATCTTTGATCTTTTATCATATATCTTAGCTTCTAATCTTTGTTTCCCATTCATATCTTATCTTATGTTCATCACCTAGGTACTAATCCTATTTTATAAGGTTCTGTACTAGTTTATGCATGATAAACACTAGTCTACGTATATAAAGTAGTTGATCATTCATCTCCATTTTTCTGCATCACAAGGAATATAAAGTGAATACCTTTAATTTGATTATTAAAGATTCCTGCTCCATGTTTTATATACCTATGCCCATATACACGCATGATTAAGGCTTAGTTAGCATGTAACCGAGCTACATTTCAAACAACAAATCAAACATCTATTTCTTCTTTCACACACACACTGGCATCTCATTCAAGGAACTCTATAAGTGTTGAGTCATTCAAAACCCTAACCTCATGTTCATGGTAGTTTTTGCACTAAGACAACATCTTCTGTTTTCTGGTATTTTGTATCTTATTTTCAGTATAAACTTATTCTAATTGACTGGTCCATCTTATGTTTCAATCCTTTATCTTCGATATCTATATTTCAGCAATTTTACTTTCAGCTATATTTAAATTTTGGTTCCTTTATTTTCTGTTATTTAAGTTCCATAACTTTTAATCTTAGTTATTTATACTCTAGTATCTTAGAATCCAATTGACTGATCATCTTTTTTATTGTTATATATATTTTCGTACCTAACAAAATTTAACTACCTACTGTATATATATCTACATATACTTATATGTCTTTAATTTTTATACTTAAATATGTTATCTTAATTTTTGGGTAATAAATAAGTAATCACATATTTCAGAAATCAAAAATTATCATGAATAATAGCCAACATAAAAAAATTGGAACTTAGGTACGGAAAGTTTTTGAAGATGATTCAAATGTGTATGAAGAAGTTATTCAAAAAAAAAAGTGTATGAAGAAGGGAACAAATCAAACTGTCCAGAATGGAGGATGATTCAATGTAAGTTATCAGCACAATCAACACATAGGCCATAAACTAGGTTCGAGAAAACATAAATTAAAACTAGAAAACAAAACAAGTTGATTAAAGTATAGGAGGAGGAGAGTGAGAGAGACTAACTGGAACTTGGAAAATAGGGTCATTAAAAGATTGGCACAGGATAATATCAGATCCTGCAAAGATTAAATGTGATAATGCTTCATCATATCTAGGAACAACTTGCGTATCCTCATCCTGCAGATACAAAGAATACCAAATACTTTAGCACCCCGAAAAAAAGAAAAATAAGAATGAAGTAACTTATGAGGCATTAACAAAGCTAGTAAAAAGAACTGAGACATCATAAATCCAATCAACAAAGGACCATGACAATGATATCTGTAATTTTCGATCAGCTTGAATGCCTTTGTTCATGATGAAACTTGCTTCAAATGAAACTCCAAGTACAAAAGTTTTACTATATTACAGTCAAAAGATAAATAAATTAAAAAAACTCACTGCTTTTTAGCATGTAGAATTATCCATATATTTTATTTCCTTATTTATAGGATTCTGTTTTTATTTCTAGAATATTGTGTGATCTGTAAAGATTAGGTTTTATTATTCAGATTTCTTTTACTGATTTATTGCCTAGACTTAAGGGATTTGAATAGCAGACCTATTGCTATCTATCCTATTTATTTCCTTCTCTACCTACGTTGAAAGGAAGTAGAACAATTCAGAATTCTTCTCTTCATATCAATCTACATGGTATCAGAGCTTTCTGAACTTGGACCTTCGTAATGACCAAATACGGGATGGCAACCCATAAACAAACCGAAAGGAGTTTAGAGATAACCTCAATCCCTGATGTCTCAACACCAATTTCTATGAGGGGAACGGATAATTCAATAACACCCATCATAATACACAAACTCAATGGAGATAATTTTCTCCAATGGTCTCAATCTGTCCTTATGTTCATCAGCAGTAAAGACAAGGATGATTATCTCACTGGTGCAGTGGCAGCTCCAACAACAAATGATCCAACATACAGAAAATGGAAAACCGAAAATAACATGGTCATGTCATGGCTGATCAACTCCATGAATACTGACATAGGTGAGGACTTCATGTTCTATACCACTGTAAAGGACATTTGGGAAGCAGTCAAAATCTCTTACTCTGACAAAGATATACTTCAGCAGTCATTGAAATCAAGGGAAAGCTACATGATCTGAGACAGGGGGATCTATCTGTGCAGTAATATTACAACACACTTACTCGATACTGGCAGCAACTTGATATCCTGGAATCCTTGAATAGGACTGTCCAGGAGACAACGCTAGATATCGGAAGATTGTTGAAAAAGAAAGGATTTACAAGTTCTTGCTGGGGCTAAATAGGAATCTAGATGAAGTGAGGGGCCGCATAATGAGTCAACAACCAATGCCGAGTATCCGAGAAACATTCTCTGAAGTGAGACGAGAGGCAACTCGAAAAAAGGTCATGATGAGCACTCCAACAACAATTAATTCTCCAACAGCTGAGAATTCTGCTCTTACAGTCCGAGGATTTAATCCACAAAACAATGACAATCGAATTCAAAAGGAACGCCCATGGTGCGATCATTGTCGCAAACCCGGACATACAAAAGACAAGTGCTTAGAAATTCATGGCAAACCTGCAGATTGGAAGCCAACCCGATTCCAGAATCGGAAAGAAATTTGAAGCAACATCGCTACTGCAGATGACAATACTGCATTTAGCAAAAAACAATTGGAAATTTTGCAAAAGATGTTTGGACAACTTCAACCATATGTAGTCAGTTCAGGTACTATTGCATAAAAAGGTAATTTTTTAAAAGCATTGAATGCTAAATGTGAAAGAACAAGTACATGGGTTGTCAATTCAGGTGCTTCCGACTATATGACAGGAGATAGGATCTTATTCCACTCATATAACCCAAGTAATAGGAATGTTTTTGTTAGAATAGCAGATGGTACTTGTTCTCTAGTTGCTGGAATAGGTTCCATTGTAATTTCTAAGGATATTATCTTGAAATCTGTTCTCTTGGTGCCAAAATTAAGCTATAACTTGTTGTCTATTAGCAAGATTACTAGAGATATGAATTGTGTTGCTAAATTCTTCAATACATGTTGTGTTCTTCAGGATTTGAGTTCGACGATGACGATAGGCAATACTGAAGAGTGATCAGGACTCTATATTCTCAAAGGTCAAAGGTATCCTGGGAAACAAGCTCAAAATGCTACTTGTGTTTCTTTAGAGTCTCATAGGGTTGAGGATTTTCTGTTTATTTCTGGTTTGAATAAGAATGATAATGCAATTATGTTATGGCACTATAGACTAGGCCATCCAAATTTCATGTATTTGGAAAAGTTATTTCCTGAATTGTTTCGAAATAAAAAGTCAAAAATATTCCAATATGAAATTTGTCAATTGTCAAAACATATTAGAAACAGTTACACCATTCAACCCTATATTGCCTCACGTCTATTTATCATGATCCATAGTGATATTTGGGGACCCTCCTGTGTTAATAATATCATTGGTGCTAGGTGGTTTGTGATATTCATTGATAATCATACCAGAATAACTTGGGTGTTTCTCATGAAAGAAAAGTCAGAAGTTAGCTCAATTTTTCAAAAGTTTCACTCTATGATAACTACTCAATTCCAAACAAAAATCCAAGTCTTGAGAACTGACAATGCTAAAGATTACTACTGTTTTGGGGGGTTACTTAGAAAAATATGGGATAATTCACCAAAGTTCATATGCAGATACACCCTAACAAAATGGCATAGTAGAAAGGAAAAATAGACATTTTCTTGAAGTTGCCAGGTCTATAATGTTCGCAACAAATGTTCCTAAACACTTCTGGGGTGAAGCCGTTCTCACAGCCACTTATCTCATCAATCGAATGCCTTCACGTGTTCTCCAGTTCAAAACTCCATATGATGTTCTTGGTAAAACTTTCCCATCTTTTCAGTTATTGTCTACAATTCCATTTCAAATTTTTGATTGTTCAGCATTTGTTCATGTCTATTCTCACAACCGAAGTAAACTTGATCCAAAAGCCACGAAGTGCATTTTTTCGGGATATTCATCAAACCACAAAGGATATAAGTGTTATTCTCCAATCACTAGGAAGTTTTATCATACCATGGATGTTACCTTCTTTGAGAATCAATCCTACTATCCCAAAACTCATATTCAGGGGGAGAATAAGATAAATGAATATCAGTTTTGTATTGAAACTCAGAACACTATCATTCCAAATCTACCTACCAACTCCACTTACCAGTCTATTCCTGTGTCTGATGAGTCTACTTCTGAACTTACCCATTCATCTGAAAACCCTTCATCTGAAACTCCTCAATCTAAGTCACAACCAAAAGCACCTGAATCAAACACACAAGAAGCAGTGAACCAAGGGCTATGTGTTTATACTAAGAGGCTACAGACTCAAGAGAATATAGAAGCCTATGCACAACCTGAGCAGAACCAAGAGTTGGGGCCGAGACTTGAATCATCTGAAACACAACCAGGTAACGCAACTGATTCCTATGTTACTAATGATGATACTAGTGATAATTTGTATTTTCCTATTGCCATAAGGAAAGGAGTAAGATCATGTACCACTAGACATCCTATAGCTAACTTTGTCTCTTATGAAAAGTTGTCTCCTAGCTATCGAACATTTGTGTCAGCTATATCCTTTGTCGAAATTCCTAAAAGTTTTCATGAGGCTGCACAAAAACCTGAGTGGGGAATAGCCATTAATGATGAAAAGTTGTCTCCTAGCTATCGAACATTTGTGTCAGCTATATCCTCTGTCGAAATTCCTAAAAGTTTTCATGAGGCTGCACAAAAACCTGAGTGGGGAATAGCCATTAATGAAGAGATCTCAGCACTAAAGAAGAATGTACATGGGAACTTATAAATCTACCACCCGGAAAGCAACCAGTGGCATGCAAATGGATTTTCACAGTTAAACACAAGGCTGATGGGAGTATAGAGAGACACAAGGCCCGACTTGTTGCAAAGGGATTTACACAAACCTATGGTATTGACTACTTAGAAACTTTTGCACCAATTGCTAAGTTAAATACAATTCGCGTAATGATCTCTATTGCAGTAAATCTGAATTGGCAATTAAACCAACTTGATGTCAAAAATGTCTTCCTCAACGGCGATCTTGAAGAGGAAGTTTACATGGAGATTCCACAAGGTCTTGAGGGACCAAACACAAAAAACAAGGTTTGTAAGCTCAAGAAATCATTGTATGGATTGAAACAATTCCCTCGAGCTTGGTTTGACAGATTTACCTAGGTAGTAAAGAGGCAAGAGTATTCACAAGTTCAATCTGATCATACATTATTTTTTAAGCATTCATCAGATTCAAGAATTGTTGTTTTAATAGTATATGTAGATGATATTATCCTAACAGGAGACTATTAGGAAGAAATGATGAATCTTAAAAGGTTTCTGGCTTCAGAATTTGAAATCAAGGACCTGGGAAGTCTCAAGTACTTCCTGGGTATGGAGGTGGCTCGATCCAGTCAGGAAATTATTATGACTCAGCGAAAATATACTCTAGACTTACTAAGAGAAACAGGTATACTAGGGTGTAAACCTGCAGATACTCCAATGGACCCAATACATAAGATAGGCCAGAAAGAAGGGAAAACACCAGTTGACAAAGGGAGATATCAGAGGTTGGTAGGGAGACTAATCTATCTTTCTCATACGCATCCTGATATTAGTTTCTCTATAAGTACTGTAAGTCAGTTCATAAATGACCGTTGCAAAGAACACCTTGATGTTGTTTACGGTATTCTCAAATATCTTAAGATGACATCAGGAAAGGGACTGTTTTTCAAGAAAACTTTTGACAAGAGCATCAAATTATATTCAGATGCTGACTGGGCAGGTTCTGTCATGGACCGACGGTTAACTTCTGGGTATTGTACATATGTTTGGGGCAACTTGGTCACTTGGAGAAGTAAAAAAACAAGCTATTGTAGCTAGAAGCAGTGCAGAGGCAGAATTTCGGGCTTTGGCACATAGGGTTTGAAGGTATATGGCTGAGACGCATTCTTGAAGAATTAAAAATGCCTTTTCAAGAACCTATGAAGATGTTTTGTGATAACATAGCTACAATCAACATAGCAAGAAATTCGGTTCATCATGATCGAACCAAACACATTGAGATTGATAGGCACTTCATCAAGGAAAAAGTAGAAGAAGGTGCCATTCAGTTAGTTTACATTCCCACTAGTCAATGACCAGCTGATATACTCACAAAAGCATTAACAAGGAAGAGCTTTGAAGAGATGAATTCTAAGCTGGGAATGACTAATATTTACTCCCCAGCTTGAGGGGGAGTGTAAATTTATCCATATCTTTTATTTCCTTGTTTACAGGATTCTGTTTTTATTTCTAGAATATTGTGTGATCTGTAGAGATTAGGTTTTATTATTTAGATTTCTTTTACTGATTTATTGCCTAGACTTAAGGGATTTGAATAGCAGACCTGTTGCTATGTATCCTATTTATTTTCTTCTCTACCTACGTTGAAAGGAAGTAGAACAATTCAGAACTCTTCTGTTCATATCAATCTACATAGCGTTTAACCAATCTTTTCAAAAGTTCCAGTACTCATCAATGGTATTCACAAGATGTCAACAATGACTTTTTTTGAGAGGACATAGCAGCTTGTACCTTAAGCTCTTCTTGAAGAGATCCAAGGACCCTGTTGATATTTGGCATATGGCTACTCCCCATGATGATAAACTGTAGAAAGCCACAGTCAAATCACATCTTATGGAAAATAATGTAACCAAGAAAACATCTTAGACAATGTATATGTTATGAGAATCTTATCAATAAATGTGCTCATTACTTGTTTCTTCACTGTAAAAACCACATTAACTTTTTTTTTCCCCCTTGAGTTACTATAGGACTTCTGCAGCAGGGGTGTTTGCTTATATTTTTCCTCCCCTTCTGATAAGTTGGGTTCAAGTAATTTTAATTCACTAAACCAGAGGAAATGTAAAGGGCGGGGGGAGAACCAATCTGATATATTTGGTAACCTGAACACTTCTCCCAATAGCATTGCATACAATAGCTCTCAGGTTCTCCAGATCAACATCTAAAACTTCAGAAAAGATGCATCCCACCTGTGATACAGCATCATTTCATAAATCCAGTGACCATTAGGGACTTGAACCAAATATGGAATCATTCTCAATGAATTCATTAAACTTACAAACATAAGGAGTCACATAGCTCATGAAGAGAGAACATATATCCATTATAAACAACCTCACGGATAACTATTATGTATGAAGGTTTGGAAAGTACACCCTTTTTGGAGTAGCTTAACCAAAAAGGATGGGAAGCGGGAGGGAGAAGACAACATGATGCTACAAAATAACCATGAGGTATCAAGGTTTGGAAAGTACACCACACCACTGTCTTCCCACTATGCTGTTTTACAGATGTCAAACTTTTCCTAGGGAAATATATCCACCTTTGAGTCGTGGTCAGTACAAATATCTAAGGATTTCTACTTTTTCTATGATTTTACTTCTTTGGACTCATGGAAACTTATAATACCATGTTATAAAACTGAAATGCCATAACAAATCAGGCACTAACTTTTCATAATTAATGTAGGTCAAAACTTACTACAGTTTTAGAATCATTCTCAGATAACCCCACGTGTTGCTGTAGTGCAACTTTGCAAGAGGCTTTTCCTTCCATGTCATCCACACTGTAGTTCTCTGGAAGAAAGTTATCTTGGGAAGGATCCCAGATAGAGCTGTCAAATCCAAAAGCAGATACGGCCAACTTGTCCCTGCATCAAATGAAAAAAATGGAGGTGAAAATGTTTTCAGTTTTTATGCCAGAATACTCTGCAAAGACATTATAGGATACCAAGAAAAAGAAGGTAATTTATAATTGAATTTTTGGTATCACAAAAGAGGAATGGACATTTACAAAATTTTGTTGAAGATTCTACCAAGTTTCAGTAATGGCTTTACAAAATTTTTTTGAAGATTCTACTAAGTTTCAGTACTGGCATTGGGTGTTACTTACTTGTGAATGTTCAAGGTAGATTCCAAACCATGATTTTGACTATTAATAATCTTGCTTTTTGAATCTACGGATGACATAATTACAACTTTATTGGAGTAAACAACTCCACCCTGCAAATTTGTACAAATGAAAAAACTTCAGGGGATGATGGACGGCTAAACAGGCCAGAGTTCTAACAACAAGGGGTCTTGCAGTGAGAGCTGTAATACTTAATAAAAGACATAATTAGGTAAATGGGTTTTCGCAATGCTTTTCTTCATTTTTTTTTTCCTCTCTGACATATACAGAAGCTAAATCCAAAGATAAGATGAAGATGATAACAAGCTCATTGTTCTGCAAATTTAGATGAACATCAATGTACTCATATTATGTTTTCAATATGGCCTTCCATCACAATCCTGCATACCATTTCACTTCACAATTATATTTTGCAATATCAAACTAGTTATTAGGTGATAATGAATCCTAAGATTAATGTAGACAAACATTGTACATTATCATAAACTTAAACGAACAAAAATATTAATGAATTCTTGAAGGTAAACTAACTCCCTACCGCTCATAGAAAATCACTTTTTCACTTGAGTTGTAGTTAAATGGTTATCTTTAACTTATGATGTGACAAATCAAATAAAAAAGATCCAAGTCCAGGGTTTTCTAGACGAATTCAAAAGGAAACAAATACATCACCAATGTTAATAACATACCTCAGTAGCATATTTTTAAAGAAATTTGACCCCAAAGAGTGAGCATAAATGAGATAAAGATCAAGATAGCCTAAAGAGTGTACCTTCAAAATGTTGACAAGATGCGTCCTATTGTCATCTTGCAAACGATCAGGACGGTGAAGCCTAGAAGGCTCAAGTCCACATAATGCCAGTTTATCCGGTTGCTCAAGGCACTGAAGTGTCGAAACATCGGGCGCATTAGATAATGACATATTGATGATTAGAAATACGTAAAGTCAGAAAGGAAAAGTTACAGAACTTGCCTGCTGATTGAAGTTATGGCATGTCAATAATATTCTTGTACCTCCGAGTCCCTATATGTAAGGTAAAATAATTAGCTAGCACAAACAAACGGAATTTTTTTTTTTTCTTTTGAAGCATGTATTCGTTGCTACAATATCACATAGCATAGAATTAAAACTAGTTTTCTAGTAGTATAAAAGGTAGATGCACTAAAACAAGTCAATTGGCGCATTTTAATGAGAGAAAATATCAGCACATTTAGAGTTCATCCTCAATTGTGCTTTACCCCGCCCCCTCTCTCCCGTACACAGAAAACAAAATAAAAACAGAAAGAAAAAGGTTGTGAAGTTTGATAGGTCAAATCTTCACTTCAGGATTTTTAAGTTTTGCTCACTCTCATATTATTTTAACTCACTCTTTATGGTACTATTCAGATCTGTACATTCTTTCACACACAGAAACATTTTCGGATTACATGCAAAGGAAGAAGACTTATGAAAGTGTCCGTATTGAAGGAAAGGATCCATCTAAATCGTGGCAATTGCTCATCACGTTTTCACTATTACTTCTAGAAAGGTTGTCACATCTTATTCAAATGACTCAATAAATAATATAAGTAGCAAGATGTGTTTAATATAACATAGATATTGCATGTCAAATTAAGATTCTTTTATGGATAATATGATAAGTTCCACCTGTTTAGCAAAAATATCCCAGAAAAGTGGCCCAGCAATAGCAGTCTCCCAATTGTGAATGTGTATTACATCAGGTTGCTTTCCTGATTTTACTAGATAATCCAATGAAGCGCGGGAAAAATAGGAAAACCTGAAAGCACCAGTAAATAACTTGTTGCAATACAATGTATTATTGACACAACTAGGAGAGTTATGGCAAAGTTATTAAAGGCCAAAACAGACATTTAGAATTATAAAAATGATCTATTCTTCAGAGAGGAGAAAAAGGTGCCCATGAGAATGGCCAAGCAGGAAAACTACATATGATGGTGAAATTAACTGGAAGAAAATGTATTAAGAAAGTAACTTTATACGACTAACCGTTCAAAGTCATCAGAGTACCCATAAATCCTCTCACGACTGAAAAAGGTTGAGTAGTATTGTGGTTCAATTAAAGTAACTCCAATGCCAGAGACAACACTACAAAAGGAGGAAAGAGTCCTTAACTTGTATTTTAAACGAAGTTTCTAACTAACCAGACAAATAATATGCTATACTAAAGAGCTGAACTTACCCAGTCCAAATTTTGTTTCCATGTAATTGACCATTAAAATATGAATAAGATTCCACCTCAATCTCACGCAGCCCTTGAACTTCATCTAGATCTAGGCTCACATACCTATTTAGAAAGAAATTCCTTCAGGATACCAATTAGCAAGTCCTGGGTTACCAGAAAATTTACGCTAAAAATGGCCTTTGGAACAAATATGTCCTTGCAATTCACTATTAATGCAAATACTACAAGCCTATACACAAAGTTCAAATAGTCTTTCTAAAAAGAAAGTACCAAACTTGAGATCGAGTGGATTTAAGCGCATGGGTTTAATGCTCTCTTGCACCCGATATCACACATCGATTAACAATCAATCTATGTAAGATCTATGTAAGACATGCATAAGAGGTTGCTGGAGCTGGACTTCAATAAACCAGAATTTCCAACCTCCCATAAAATTTTCAAAAAAATGCCTAAAGCAACCTCCTCATCTAATAATGGTCACGCTATATGTTACCACAATATATATACTCAAGTTAATTGAAACA
The DNA here is from genome assembly GCA_002914805.1 of Parasponia andersonii. Taxonomy (NCBI): domain Eukaryota; kingdom Viridiplantae; phylum Streptophyta; class Magnoliopsida; order Rosales; family Cannabaceae; genus Trema; species Trema andersonii. The sequence goes on along the minus strand of JXTB01000272.1, from coordinate 286,933 downwards.
TGTTTAGCACACTTCTTTCAAATAAATAGACATGAAATCAATCTAGATTAGCAGTGTAGATGAATTGTGTTAAGAATGTTATTAATGAACGAATATTAAGAAGGTCCAGCAATTACTTTGGTAATATAACCTCCACCAAATGACCCTTTCTCTGTAATGCACGAGATAAACCTGTTATGTAAGAAGCTAGAGATCCAACTGAGACCAACGGTGCCATTTCAGTACATATGTGGACAATGTGAAATGCATTTCTGGATTAAAAAATGACAAAGAACTTTTCTGTTAGAACAGAGAAAAGGAAGGGTGGGAAAGGAGGGGAGGTAGAGAAAGACAGAGAGTGGAAAGACGAAATACAATAAGATAAGCGAAGAGATGACGTAGGAAGCAAAAACTCTATAATCCTTAAAGGAGCAAAATAAAAGATAATCTTCAAAACCTCATCCATGAAAATGTTATATGCAGAAGTTTTGAGACTTAGAGGAGTGCGTAAAAGCTGTTTAAAAGAAAGTTCCACCTCTTATTCCATGTTGCAATACCAAGGAGTCTAAATAACATACGTGTACATTGTTATTATTCATTTTAAGTCAATTACTGAAGACAGTATTGGGATCAAATTTACAGAAGAGCACATCTGCCATTCTTGTGAATTACATGTCCATGCATGAACGTCTGGGAGCTACACTCTCCCCAGCATGGAAGAAAAATTATATACAACAAGAAAGCAAACTAAGTCTGAAACTTTAGATGGTACTATACTTCGGCAAATCAACCTCAAGTTTGAAGGAATAAATGTGCAAATAAATAGCATCAGCCAGAACAATAATAAAAGATACCCAAATATCTCGAAGACAATTTTACTTTTTTCTTCTGTTTAAGAAGTGCCGAAGTGCTGCTAGAAACTCGACATCTTTCATCTGCTTTGTGTCAGTGAGGACATCATCTATACTAACTCTGTGATCCATGATCAGCCTTCTCAAATCACTCGCCTCATTTGTGCTAATCATGCCAGTGAGAACCATTGCGTCTATCTGAAGTAGCCTTTCCCAACATGAAGACAGTTTATCTGGTTTTTGGGGCATGAATAGAAAGATATTTTTCAATTTGTAGACTTTGTAAAGAAAATGAGCACAAGGAACATCCTTTGGTTGACGAACTAAAGTGAAAATATGAACTATATTTGACCTTTCACAAGGAATATACGGCTTAGCGGTTCTTCAAGTGTTGTAAACAATCAGGCACAATAAATCAAATGCTAAATGACACATGAAAAAGTGTAGAATTAAAAGGAGCCTACAAATCAAATATAGTGCAAATCATAGAACTAGTCGTAATGAATCACTTCGCCAAATACATCAAACGAAGAAAGCATCACCTTTTCCAAAACCCGACCGCCTTTCGGCCTCTAATTGCTCAATCTTATCCAGCAACAACTGCTTCTCTTTGTTTGTTCCGTTTAGCTCCTCCACGGCCTTTAAACGTTGTTTGTTCAAGTATAGAATGTCTTCGTACAAAAAGTCAAAAACCCAATGTATTATACATAAATATAGACGAAATGTTGGGTTAAAATAATCTATAATTCGAAGAAAACATACTGTTAAAAGAACTTTATAGTAAGTAAAACCCATCCCAGTTGTATTTAGGGACTTACTCTGCTGAGCTTCTTTGAAGAGTCGCCAAATCTCAACGTGTCTCTTTTCCTCACCATCATCTGAGGACTAAAAATGATTTCACATTAAAAAAAATTAAACCGAAAACGGGAAAAAAATAATAATAATAAAAATAATGGTAAATATTAGAGTATTGGATTTGAATGTCATAGCAACCATTGTAATTACATACCTGAGAAATATCTGGATTTCCATGACCTTCCCTATAGGAGGCAGATTAAAAATACAAAATAAATAACAAATACTAATAATAAGAAAATTCGTCAAAAAAAAAAATAAAATAAGAAAAGCGAAAATTAGTACTAAGTTTTCCATTGTCGTTGTCATTTAAAATGCAATAGAGACTATAGATACACAAGTATACAAATACTGAGAGTAGTATCAAGTATACACAAGGATTGCTTGCTTGCGTATACATTATATTTATACATGTCGTCGTTGTTATTGGTGTTTGCAGCCTTGGTAGTGGTTGATATGTAATAAAGTAAAATTTGAGAGTTGAGGAAGCACGCGAATTTCCACAAAAACAGATGCGATAATTTTATATATTGAGGTTGAACAAAACACGGAAACATTTCAAAATGCCAGAAGAAGAAGACTGACCTCAGGCAACAAGAGAATCGAGGTGGTTTATGCAGTGGGTTATAATTGGAATTTGACGATGGAAGAGGAAGAGGAAGAGGAAGAGGAGGCCATTGGATCACAGTGCTAATCATCAACGCCTTCATTCTCACTTCTCACTTCTATCTACCCCCACACAACTCCAACTGAGAGAGACTAGTTAGCAGTCTCATAATTTTTTTACTATTATTATTATTTTCATTTACGATAACCCAACAAATTCGCAAGATCCCATGCTTCCTCTTTTTTATTTCTTTTTTTTTTTTAATAAATTTATATATAAAAAAATAGAGAGAGAAAGGTTAGAAAAATCTAGCATCACGGGATTATTATTATTATTATAATTAATCAAAGAAATGAATAGGTCATTATCATCTGCGTAATTTTTATCCGCTTCTGCACGTGTTTGTGGAGTATTAGTTAGTAGTTAGTTTGCTGGAAGGGTTAATGGCACTGCATGTTTGTACGGTCGAACTTGCGTCAATTTTGTCTTCAAAATTTCAAGAATTAATCTCTTAAATTTTTTGATATATAGAAATTTAATTTGTAAATTATTTAAATTATAATTTATTCTTAAATTTTTGACCTGAATCTTTGATAAAGAGCACGTGCTAGCATTTATAATTGTATTTAAAAGATAATTTGATAATTTTAACTATAAAAATAAATAATTATGAAAAAAATTTTACTAAATTTTCAGCCATTCAACTTTTCTTCTCCCTGAATACTTTTGTTCAATTATTTTCCGTCAAATATGTTATAATATATTTCTTACTCAAAAATTTAACAATATGCTCTAATTTAAAGAAAAACTAAATTACTACAAATTAAAAAATTTACGAAACTTCATTATAATAAATTGAAATTTTAGACTATAGACCGAAAAATTCAGGACCATTTGTGCCAAAAACCCTTGCTGGAAAGTCATATATCCTATGACCCACTTTCGTCGTCTTCTTCTTAATATTATTACCTTATGCAAAAATCTGGAGATAACTTTCCAAGAGAACAAGAAATCAATCCAAGAAGAATTACAAAATAAACTCATCTCTTTTATTTTCCCTTAATTAAGCTTAAGAAAGAAAAAGAAAAAAGAGCATGTATTCAGCAACTGAATAAAATGAATGAGAGAAGAACTTCCATTACTTTCATTTTCATAACTAACCAAGATTAGTATATATGTACTCTTAATCTATTTGAGTTTAGTGCTTAGGCTTCTAATTGCGACCTTGACCGCGGATACCAACAAACAGATGCGAAACTCGGGGAAGGAAACTATTCAAAAATCTCTTTCTCGTGTTATTGTTTTTTTAAAAAAAAATAGATTTTAACTAATTATCACTACTTATTACAAATTTAAAAAAAAAAAAAAATAACGCACACCTTCTATTAAGATTTGAACCTAGACCCCCAAACTCACACACACATCTCTCAAACTTTAGACAAACTGAATTAGTACACACCTCTCTCAAACTTTAGACAAACTGAATTAGTCCGGTTAGCTTTCTTGTGTTATTGCTTACTACCCACAAGAGTACATTAGGAACTGGCAAGACATTCCTGACATTCCTGAAGCTAGAGAATAATTAACTCAATATTTGGCAGAGTTTAAAAAAAAAAAAAAGATTTTCCACCTAGAATAAATTTGATGGTGTACAACTTGGGCCAAATTTAAATAACAAGGGGAAATCCGCGGGAGACCAAAAAAAAAAAATCCTGGCACTTCCTACGAGCGTCACCACTACTACTACTACTATTCCCCCAGCTTTCTCTTTAACTTTTTCTTCTTAGCAAGCCGCTCCCTTCTTTCTTCCTCTTCTATCAACCGAAGTTGCTCTTCATCCTCCTTTCTGGCGATTAACGTACTGTGACATAACCAAAAAAAGTCGAATAAGATAAAATCCATATTTATGTGTATAGTAGAAGAAAGGGGAAAGGGCGAAACAGAATATCGAACAAACACTCGAGTTCATCACGTAGCAAGTCTTCATAAACCAAATCATAAATTCTCCAACTGGTGCTTAAAATTTCTTAATTCTTGGTTTCGAGTACTTTTTAAGTATAGTGCAGTCCTTTTCCCTCCTTTTCCCTTTATTATTAAATCTCTTTTTAAGGAATGTTGACAAGTTACTCTATCGTAACTGCATAAATTATCAAGAACAGCTCTAGGTGAACAATGTTACCTTCTCTTCTCTTCTCTCATAATATCATCAAAGTTTGCCTCCATGTCGCTAACATCGTCATCACCGTCCGCATATCTATTGGGATTATACCTAAGAAAGTTCCAGATTAATTATTAGGGATACAAGATAAAATCTACAATCAGAAGCAGTAATTCCGGATACGTGGAACCTAATTCCTGATAAGTGTAACCAAATTTAAAAGGTCTATGTTAATAACAAAATTCTTATTTTGTTTTTCGACCTATCTAAACCATTAGCACACCATATAATTAGAATTTAAAAAGTATGAAAGGTTCGGTAGACAGTTAAAATCAAATCGTAAAACAGTAAAGGAATATACCCCGCAGAATACTGAAGGAGTTAGCAAGTGAAATTTTCAAATGAACATGAAGGACCCAGCATTTAACTAGGGTAAAAAAAAGGACACAGAAAGAGTACTTTACCCGAACATTTTCCTGATCATACTAATGGCCTGTTCATCTTCATCATCAGAGTACCCTCTCATGGGCTTTTTCTTGGGGCGGTTCTCTTGAGATGGAAGGCGGGACGGAATTTGTTTCTGTGGCTTGCTTAACTGCCAGTTTCATTAAAGGTAATAGATGTTATCCATGGTTCAATAAAACTACAGTAGTTTTCTAAACTAGTGACCTGCAAACAGAAGTCTACTCAAAAACCTGAGGTTTTGACAATCCTGATGGCTGTTTAGGCAACAATTTAGCCTTAGCAGGTGCCTGTAATTCCCTCTTCTGTACCAACTGCTGCCTTGGGATAGAGGGCTGCAAATTTGAAGGAAGTGGTTTCGGTTTCTGTGTACTTGGGATGGAACTCTTTGTAGCAGATGTGGAAACTTTCTTCTCCACAAGAGCCGGAATCTTAGAGGGCAAGCTTTTTGCTAGAGGCCGACCAGGCCCAGTCCCATTACTGCTACTATGCTGTCTTCTAGAATCCATTGATGCCGAACTCGGCCTACCTGCTGAAGGTAAATTGTTAGAGCCTACTTTAGAATGTAGATGTCCGTTTGTCGGTACTGATTTCCTTTCTACATGACTCCTTTCAACATGACTGCCCTGAGCATGCCTACCATTATTTCCCAAAGCTTGTTTACTTTTCATCAGTACTTGAGCAGGTCGGGCATCTTCAAGATCAGCAAAAAACCTGTATAAGTTATCTCAATGAAAATAGAAGTTTTCAAGGCCCATAGCCAAGACCAAGACAAAATCTAGTAAATCAGCAACGCACCAGAATTTGGAACTGGGACATTTTTCTGTTGGGGCGCCTTTGCAGGAGCCGGAAGCTCTGCATTGTCAGACAATAAGAAGGAGTAATCTCTAGTATCCTTGAGTTTTTGGACCCTAGTTTTAGCCTGCATGTGCCAAAATATCCAACAAATTCACCAAAATAAAGACCATGTAAGATAAAACTTAAAAGACCAATTAAGTAATACATGCTGCAAATACCTCATTTACGACTTTGGCTTTCTGATCATGTATTCCAGGTTTTGAACCTGCGGTGGATGAACCAGAGCTCTTTTTGTTCTGCCGAGGCAAATCAGCAATCAGGTTGGTATCTAAACACTGAGAGGACGAAAAGAAACAACAAAAAAAAAGGGGGGGAAGCCTTGAAGTCCCAAGCTCCTAAAAATGTACCCCACGTGTACATATGTTTTGCAAACTGTGAAAATAACTGTGATGGTATGCAGCAGGCTGGTCAAATCCCATGCAAGCTAGTAGGATGATAGGAGGTGAAATGATCTATGAAGAATTTATCATCTAACAAACAATGCATGACAGCTAAACTCCTAATAACTTGTTGAAAAAGTTTCTTCAGCATTACGCATAAAATCTTTCATAAAAGACATGGAAAGCAATGAACAAAATTATTAAGAAGAAAGAACAATTGAAATATCTTCAAACCAGCCTAAAAATTAGAACTTAAATGTAAAGGTTGCCAATCCAATAGGTATTTTTTTTAGCCGTTGGATCATCATCTAATAGTGATCCAACGGAATGGTGATCCAACGAAATGGTGATCCAACAGTTATAATAAGGTACATGAAAAGACTTGCATCATTAATGCTATTTCTCTCTCTTATATTTTACAATAAAAAAATATGTATAATAAACTTTTATTGACCAAAATGATACCTATGTATAGGTAAAAAAAAAAATACCTACTGGATTGGTGCCCAAAAGTAAAATAACATATATTTATAATATATGCGATTCAATTAATCCTAATCAAACTAACAAAAGAAAGGAGCACTTGAAAGTCAAAACTGAAGCACATCTAAAACAGACAGTAAAACTTTAAGATCTAAAAGTTAAATAGATATACAATACTTCATTTGTGAAAAATGATAACTTAAGTATGTGAGCAAAACTAACGGTCACAAGAGGGAACAAATCAGCCTCAGCACAAAGGACATAACTGGCACTACGAATAACAGTCCTAAACAAGGTAGGTACAAAAATTACTCCAGGAAGGACCATCAGATGGTTAGTCATGGACGCTTCAGGAAAACATTAGATTATGCATCACGCAATCAAATAAATATGAAAAAGTAATAATGATACGTACTGGGTGGAAGGAATTCGACAGTTGAGGTGTCAAATGTTGTGTTTCTAACAAAGACTTGCTCTCTTGAATTACTCTTGCAGCAATAAATGGTTGAGATGGGCCAAAAAAGGATCCAAAACTGCCAAAAAGAAAAAAATCAAAGCCAATTTTAAAAAATAATTTAGAACTACTCCTCACTGAGATGACAACCCATACTAGAATGCTGCATAGCATAAGCATCAATCCCTAATAACCTAAATCAGTAAGAAATAAATGAGAAGACTGGCCAAAGCTCAAATTAAGGCAGGTCTTGATTTGCAATTTCTACTTGCAAAGTATAATTGCAATTCCTACATGTATAGATGTTCAAAATAAGACAAAAGCAAGCATGAGCATAAACAAAAAACAAGAAACTATCACGGCTAATTCAACGATCAAAACAATCACATGATGCCTACTCAAAAGCATCTCATATTTTCATTTAAACTCGTCAATCAAATTCAAGTCAGTATCTATCTTCGATCAACATGGTAAGCATAAGAAAAATCCAAGTAGCCAACCAGCTTAAAATTAGACAAATGTCTTCAAAAAATATTTAAACCTTAATCCTTGAGATACCATTACAACAAATTTGTAAAAATAGTAATCCCTCAAAAATCAGGAATAACCAAATAGACTGTTCAAAGTTAAAATTCAAACAAAGTGAAAATTCATAGAAAGGAGTAGTAATAATAAGATGAGGTATACTAATGAAACTCACTTATCATAGGGAAGCTTTCGCTTTCTATCATTAGAATTGTTGAGAGCGGAACCACCTTCTTTCTTCATCTGCTTTCTTATTCGTTCTTTTAATCGCTGTCTCAACTGAAGGTAATCCAACTCCTCCTTCGTGGGTTTCCGCTCTTCTTCCTCTTCATATTCAACTTCTTCTTCTTCTCCCTCCTCACCATCTTCCTCTTGCCCGTACCCACTGTCCTCATAATCATCGTATTCATCTTCCATTGTTTGATGCCGTTCCTGCAAAATCACATCCCAAAAAACAAAAAAATCAGAAAACCGAAGAATAACAATACGCAACAAAGATGAAGATTTGAAGAGCACTAACGTCTCTATCATATCCCCGCATTGCTTTTCCCAATCAATTTTCGCTTTTACTCAATCCCTGGAACGAAAATACCCAAAAATCATCCTTCCAATTTGATTTTGATCAAAATCTTCGAAAACGAAACCCTAATCATCAATTCCAATTCGATTTCGATCGAAATCATCGAATCCGACACCTAATCACCAAACCAATTCGATTCCGATCGGTATCATCGAATCCGAAACCATAATCATCAATTCCCATTCGATTTCCACCGAAATCTTCGAAACTCTAATTCCGTCCTCCCAATCCCAAAACAAAAAAACTCAAAATTCACGATGAGATTAAACCAATCAAATCAATCAGAAAACGCATTCATACACAAAATCGACATCAAACTCTATCAGAATCGATCGAAAAAAAACGAATATGGAATCAAATTCGGCCAAATACCTCGAAATACGGCCAAAAAAGACGAAATTTGCCCTAATTCTGCGATTTCGAAGGGCGATCGAGCCGAGACAGAGGGAAACTCGTATGGAGAAGACGAAGCGATCTCAGATCTGCGCGAAACGAATGAGAATGAATTCGTGGGTGAGGCGAAGGGAGATAACGGGGGATATAGGGGACGGAAACCGAAGGTCCCAGAAATAAAGGTGATCGGTTCTATCGTACGCGGGTAGCGTAGTGCGCACCCCCAACCCCATCAATTTTTCTTTTTTTTTTTTTTTTTGACCGCCTTATTTTTCTCACTCCTCCCACAAAATCGTAAGTTTGGCATTTCGGATTTGAAGCGTGTTTTGAAGTCTGGGCCGGGACCTCTTCGGAACGTACTTTTAATATACGCGGGTTTTTCGGGTTCGGCCCTCTAATTAATGTACGGTAAATATTGTGTTTTTCTATAAATTTGGAAAAATATCTTAATTATAAGTTCTTCGTATTTTGACCGTCTTTTTTTTAACAAAATTATACATTCACATTTAAAATAATAATAAATATATATTTTTTAATGTACAAATTAAATAATTTGTGTTATTTATTTTAAGTTATTTTTGATAAATTTTACATATTTGTTAGCAAAAAAAAATATACATCATCTATTCGAATTCTGTAGTTAGCGAAAATTTTGTTTAGTCTATTTGTATACCGATGTTAGCAAAAATTTTTAAAGTAATTTTAAATATAAAAGTACAATTTTGTACAAATCAAAATATATGATAAGATTAAAAAAAAATTTAAATTTAGGCTTTTTTTTGTAATTAACCCTACAATTTTTTTATCCATTTTTTCATAACCTTCCTTTTTAGAAACCGGATCTCCCTTCCTCTAGCATCGTCTCATCCTCCAAAAGTTTCTCCGCCACTCCTCTGCTAACAGCTCCTCCTCTACGCTAGAAGGGGGTCTTTCCTCTCTCTAATATGAGTTTTTCTCCGTTTTCTTTCATGTTTTTAATTTATCGTCAAATAATCCTCTAATGTGGGATGACAATCTTCCTCTTAGAACTAGATCTATAGGTATCTTAGTACACCCAAATCTAGATCTGTGGTGGTTTATATTATTTTTAGTTTTTTTATTTGTCAAGAGTGTGGTTGTCCTCTAAATCTGCATTATTTTTTATTCAAATCTGGAGAGATAGTTACCATAACGGATCGAAGTTGGCAAAATCTCCTCCAATGAATCAATTGTTGAGAAATTGAGGTTATAATTTTGCTCACTCTTATTTTAAAAATAACAAACATTTGATTTAGTACTAATTATTTAACTTGAGTGTGTAGTGAAATAACTTTAAAAATTCTAACTCAAGTTGATCAAGGAATCGAGCTTAAAAATGGATGCATATTAGAGTTATTAGAATCAAGCTTGAAGATAGACAATCAAGATATAAGATCATGCTTAAATAGGGTATATTCATATTTCGTCTTGTATTTGATTTAGTTCATTGTACATAAAATTCTCTTTGCATTGGCTCATACTTTTCAAAAGAGTTTTCAAACTATCTTAAGTTTAAAATGGTTATTTTATTATAGAAGTTTGAAAATAGAAAATAATGTTTTTGAATGGGAAAAATATTCTTTAAAACATGATTTCTTAAGTTTAAATAAGTTACAAATATATTTGAATTCATGATTATTTGATATAGGCTAAAAAGATATTTTCTATTTACAAACTAAAATATGTTTCGATATGAATACTTTCTAAATTATTGTTAAATATCTTTGTGAAACTAAGATAAGTTTGCAATAGCCAAAATACTCTTTTCAAATTGATTTCTAATGTTTTTAAAGTGTTTAAAACAAGTTTAGAAGTCAATTTTTGAAAAAACACCAAAAGCTATCAAAATCACAAAAATAGCCAAATACTGAAACTGCCAAAATAAGCTGGGTTTTTGGTCTACTGAAAATGGCAACAACAAAAATATATCCGTTAAAATTCGACCGTTGAAAAAGTACTACCAACGGCTAGTATTTTTAGTCTATCAAAAATATATTTTCGGTCTATCGAAAATAGCGGAAAGTATGTCTAATAGTTATAAAGGACTAGTTTTTAATCAAGTTTATAAATAGAAGCTATTTTAAGACTTGAAAAAGACTTTGTATGAACTTAAATTTTTATCCAATTACTTTCAAAGTGCAAAAATATATTTTTACGTTGAATTAACTTTCAAAGTATTTTGAGCCAATTTTAGAGTATTTATTGTACATTGTTCTCAAATCTCCTAATCCAAAATTGTGTTCATTATTTTTTGAGGAGATTTTGTGAGTGTGCTCAATCTTATATTGAAAAATTATAAAGTGTGAGGTGAGGTTGACACCAGAGTCATAAACAATCCTTGTATAGGTAAAGTTGCCACCGGAGTCAAAATAATCTGATCTAGGTGAGGTTACCATCGGAGTCTAAATAACCTGAGTGTAGGTGAGGTTGTCACTGAAGTTTAAATAACCCGTAAGTTGGTGAGATTGGCACCATTGTCTAAACAATCCGTGTAGGTGAGGATCGGCATCGGAGTCAAAACATTCCGTAGTTAGACGTGATAAGCCCAAATTCAAGACTATTGTAAAAGTTGGATAAGCCTAATAAGAATTCACTCAATTTGTATAAGAATCGGTCAAGCCTATAATCTTGATCCAAATAGTAGAAGCTCAAAGCAAGTTACCAAAGACTAGGAGCGTAAGCAAACTATGATGTTTTCGAACCTCGTAAAAACTGAGTTTATACTTTCTTTATCCGTACACTCTTTAATTTATTGCAAGCTATTTAATTGAGTATTTAATATTTAGTGTGCTTAATATACTTGCTATTATTGCTATATATTTGGTATTATTGTTGATTTAGCTTAAAAATTTCAAAATAATGGTCTATGATTTTAAATAGTTGAAACGTTTCTTAAAATGATTTAAAATTCAATTCACCACCCTCTTGGGTTATCAATCTTAGGCTAACAAATCACTAACATCAATCAGAAGTGCCAATTCGGTTTGAGAAGAATCAAAATGAGCCAGTGAAGAGTTCTAATTTATCCTTTATGAAAATTTTCTTTAAAATCGTCGTTGAGGACCACCGATGCTCTGAGATATTCAAAAAAGTTTTTATCTTCAAATTTATGAATCGTTTTCTAATTCTTATTATAAGATATTATATATAACTTGATTAGTTATTCTAACCTTATGTGAGTGTTAATGAAGTTGTTAAAAAAAAAACTTTCTTTTCATTACCTCAATATACTAGAATTTATAATGGACTCACAAATCATATATGGCACACACAATTCCAATTCTTTCGTCTAATTAATATAACTATATCTAGTTATATTAGTATTCTCAAATCAACATAAATGTGTTAAAAAAATGACGAAAGATATCCTTTTTTTATTCATACTTGAAATTGTATACGTACAGGTATATATAGAATTTACATGATAGGAAGAAATGCAATTCTACAGCTATACAAATCACCAATTATACAAAATCATCTAGCTAGCCAAATCTTCTAAATAAGAAAACACTTATTTGTACATTAAAGTTAGAATATTTCGACACTCTCCCTCATATTAGTGTATAGATATTGCTCATGCTCAACTTGTCCACAAATTTTGAGAATACCCAGTTTGGGACTACTTGGATAAGAATATCAACAATCTATTCTTCTAATCGAATCTTTGATAACTCAATAATTTTTTTTTATCTAATTTCTCTTTAATAAAGAATCGATCAACTTTCATGTGCTTCGTTCGATCATGGTTAACAGGATTATAGGCCATGTCACATGTTGCCTTATTATCACAATATAACTGAATTAGTTTATTTGGTGAATATCCCAAATTCTGTAAGAGAAACTTTAGCCATAACCCTTCACAAATTTCAAGTGACATTCCTCTAAGTTCAGCTTTCCACTTGAGCAAGCTACAACATTTTGTCTCTTACTCCTCTATGAGACAAAATTACCACTAAGAAAGGTAAAATATCACGAAGTCGATCATCTATCATCCTTGTCTCCTGCCCAGTCAGCATCAGTGTACATATCGATGGTTTATTCCCCCCACCCTTTATGGAGAATAAAATTCCTTTTCATGGAGTGGACTTTAGATATCTCAATATATGCCTAACTGTATTTATGTATTATTCACAAGGATTATGCATAAATTGGCTAACAATACTTAATGCATATGCAAGATCTAGTCTTGTGTGTGCTAAATATATCAACCTGCTAATAAGCCCCTGGTATTTTCCTTTGTTAACTGGAAATTAGTCATACTTGACACATAATTTCAATCCTTCTTCAATTGTTATATCAGTTGGTGGATATGCTAACATGCTTGTTTCTTTTAGTAGGTCCAAGGTATATTTCTTTGGGATAAGAAAATGCAATTATTGGATCGTGACACTTCTATCCCAAGAAAATATTTCAAAGTACCTAGATCTTTTATTTCGAATTCCTTGGCAAGGTATTCTTGTAAAGCATTTTTTTCCTCTAGATTATTTCCTGTGACCACTATATCATCTACATATAAAATAAGAACAATAATCTTTTCTTATTGCCTCACAAAGTATGATCTGAGTTACTTTGATTGTAACCAAAGTTTGTCATGGCTTCTGTAAATCGTCAAACCAAGCGCTCAGAGATTACTTTAATCTATATAACGATTTTTTCAGTCTGCATACCTTCTAATTATGTTTTTCTGGTATCATGCATCCTAGTGGTAGATCTGTATAGGCTTTTTTAGACAATTCTTCAAGCAAAAAGGCATTCTTTTACATCAAATTATTGCAATAGCCAATCGAGGTTTGCTACCAGAGACAAAAAGACTCGTACTGTATTAATTTTGGCTACATGTGCAAATGTCTCGGTGTAGTCGATCCCATAAGTTTGAGTGTATCCCTTCGCCACTAGCCTTGCTTAAAAGCAATTATGCCATCAGCTAAGTACTTGATTATGTAGATCCACCGATATCCAACTAGTTTCTTCTCTGGTGGAAGTTCAACAAGATCTCATGTTTCATTTTTCTGCAAAGATTTTATTTCCTTATTTGTCTCTACCTGATATCAGCTAAGGCCTTTTGTACACTGTTACGGATAGATACAACAGATAATTGATTCACAAATGATATATTTGTTTCTGACAAACGATGGTCTGACACATAATGATTGATAGGATATTTGATTCTACTAGATAATTCAGATTCATATGTGGATTTAAGGATACCTCTAGTGTGACGTTGGGGTGATTGTCTCTTGTGTATCTCAATGACATTTTTAGTAGGTGATTGGTGTGGTATGTTAGTTAGGGTTGGAGCCACATTTTCAAAAGTCTCGATTGGACCTACTTCCTCTATTTCACCATTTTGATCCAATGGTATACCACTCAAATCCATTTCGCCCATATCATGATTTTGAGCCATTTATATGTCATCACTACTTTGATCTAATGTCACACTATTTAAATCCAAGTTGAGAACATCTTGGATAATATTTTCACCATAGTCGAGAGTCGGGATTTCCTTTTGGTACTCCCCCTAAAATTCAGGCTCAAGAAAGTACATGGTATCTTCATAAAAAACTATATCCATCGTGATAAATAATCAATGTGTTAGAGGGTGGTAACACCGATATCCCTTTTAATGCATGACATAGCCAACAAAAATACATCGCAGTGCTTAAAGAGTTAATTTTGTGTGTTGATGCTTGTGAAGATGTACATATACTACATAGCCAAAGACATAAGGGGAAAATTTGGGATAGGTGGGGCAATAATTATTTCAGTGATGGTTTGGAATGGTGTTTTTAAAATTGAGGGTGCTTGAGGGTACCAGATTGACTAAATAAGCTGCAGTAGTAAGTGCTTCTCCCTAGTAAGATAGTGGCATACGAGTATCAATTATCAAAGCTCAGACAACCTCTAGCAAGTGTCAATTTTTTTTGTTCTACTACCCTATTTTGTTGAAGTGTGTTGGACAAGTAGTATGATGAACCATTCCTTGTACTTTCAAATAACGTTGAATGTCAGTACTTTGATATTCTCCATTATTATCACTGCGAAGAACTTAGATCTTTACTTTGTACTGAGTTTCATCTATTTTTTAAAACTTTTGAAATAATGAATTCATTTCATTTTTAGATTTCAGTATGCACACCCATGTCATCCTAGTACAATCATCAATAAACATTATAAACCAACGTGACCTACTTAAAGTAGTAACTTTAAATGAACTATAGATATCAGAATGAACAATCATAAAAGAAAGTAGACTTTTATTTAGTTGCAATGGAAATGAAGTACGATAACTCTTCCTAAGTTCACAAACATCATACTTGAAACTAGACACATCAACTTTTGTAGATAAACTCAGAAATAACTTTTTTAGCTATCCAAAGGAAGCATGACCCGAACAACGATACCATAACCAGATTTCTGCTTCATACTTTTCCTTCTAAGCTCTTCTTACTTTCAAAGCTTGTCAGAGGTTTTCAATGCTCTGTGATTCCAAGTCCAAATAATATAGTTTCCCCTACTTAATACCACAATCAATCATCCTCCTGGTTTTTATGTCCTTAAACACATGATAATCAGGCTAAAAAAATCATGACATAAGATAAGGTGGTTATTATTTGAGCAACAAACAAAAGATTATAATCTAAAGATGGAACAAGTAAAACAAAATCTAAATTTAAGGTATTAGTTAAAGTCAAAGATCCTTCCCCAATAACTGGGGTTAAAGTTCCATTTGCAGTAGAGACAAATTTTTGGTTTGAGGAATTAAGTGAAGAAATTTGTCTAGAATCAGATGTCATATAATCTGTGATATCAGAATCAATTATTCATGCACTACGCAAAATAGGTGTTAAAATATTTAAAGCTTTACCATTATTCTCTGAAGAAATTACCAATGTCGAGGCTTGCTTAGTAACAGTACCTTTAGTCTTCGTTGTAACTGCTTTAGTGGAAGGCCTTTTTAGATTCTTTTTTTTTCTTTAGCGACTATGATCCCACCATTCTGGATAACCCACTAGCTCAAAACATTTGTTCTTTATATGACCAGTTTTCTAGTAGTGAGTGTTTTTGAGAGTTGACTTATCCATGTTATTCTCAGCTTTCAGATGGTTGGATCGATTCATAGTGATTAACGCAGAAGCTTCAGAATTTGTTGGTTCATGATTTAGGATGGTTCAATGTACTACTTCCTTTTGAAAAATAGAGTAACATTCTTTTATATTAGAACTTGAATCTCTACACAAATTTTCTCCATGAATTTGTTCAAAATCACTGTCTAATCCAGCAAGAAAAATATGTGCCCTAAGTCAGTCAATAGACTTTCTGTATGCTTAAATATCGTCAGGGTGTTTCATGACAACTTTATCACGATGATCAAACTCTTAGAATATATCGGTCAACTCTCCATAATATATAGAAAGTGATCTCCCGTTTTGCTTTGCAGCAAAGGCTCTTTGATTAAGAGAAAAAACTTGCAATTCATTACTATCATCAGAGAATAATTTTGCTAGGGAACTCCAAATATCACGAGCAGTAGATAAGCATAAGTAATGCTTTATAATATTAGGAGACATGGACATTAACAATCATCTCTTGACTTTTTGATTCTCAGTATACTATTTCTCATATCTATCATCAAATTTAGACAGTGGATCTTTCTTTCCATAGATGTAGGATAATTTCTCTCGCTCAACAATGTGCATCTCCATAATATGAGACCAAACATCATAGTTTAATTCTATAAAAGTGATCCTAGTATTGAAAACACTTTCTAACTGAACAACCACAAGAACAGATTTAATCCTGAGGAGGCACTATTCTTTTCACTCATTCTTTTTTTTGTTTTTATATATCGGCCCAAAAAACAAGGCTTATAGATGGGCCCAAAAATAAAACTTATAGATGGCCCAAAATAAAGACAATATATTCTATTATAATGAAATAAAAATGTGTGCTAGCTTGAAAGAAAGCCTTGAACTGATGATGAATGGGTATTGCACGACAGAAAGTAGGATAATGATTTAAACCAGTCTAGCAGTGGCTTGAGTGCAGACTCGCGACAGCAGTTTGAGTGCGAACTTATGATGACTTGTTCACAGACAAGCAGTTGTGTTGCGGTGGCCAAAGTGTGAGTAAGAGGTGGCGGATTTATTAATTCATGGATTGGCGAACAAAGTGATACGGAATGAATTTAAACTCATGAAAAATGGCAGTTGATCTGGTTGTTTGGCCAAGTGGTCTAAGGTGCCAAAGTGGGCACCAGATTTAGGTATTAGTCATATGTTAGTGATTTGCTCAATGGATCTTGTTTTGATTGTAATATGATTTTTCCTTTTTTTTTTTTTCAATTCGGGACTAATCTGGGTTTAGGTTTTTAGTTTCCGAAATTTAGTATTGGGGTTTGAAAGATATTTGGCTCTGATACTATGTTAAAAGAATGACAAAATTATCATTTTTTTATTCATACTTGAAATTGTATACGTACTAGTATATATAGAATTTACATGATAAGAAGAAATGCAATTCTAACTATACAAATCACCAGTAATATAAATCATCTAGCTAGCCTAATCTTATAAAAAAGGAAATACTGATCTCTACATTAAAGACAGAATATTTCGACAAAACATACTATGCTCTTTTAATTATACTAAGACTTTTATAAAGCAGCACAACAACTACATATCTAGTACTATTATGATTCTTTTCTTTTTGTTATTATTGTTATTATTTTTTCTTATTAACTTGGCATGGTACCATGTTAAACAAGTGGAAGAGACATCACCAACACAGTAGCACACATATCTTCAGATAAATTAACGGATGAGATTTGGTCTCACTATGTCAGTTAACTCTCAATTCTAAGCCTAAAGTCACATTGATTGCATAGTAATAAGTCATTTGAAAACAACTAATAACAAAATATCAAATATATATTTTCTTCAATTTTGATTTAAGAAATAACTTAATCTATTAGGAGTAATACTAGCAATACTCATACT
Source organism: Parasponia andersonii (assembly GCA_002914805.1). Lineage (NCBI taxonomy): Eukaryota > Viridiplantae > Streptophyta > Magnoliopsida > Rosales > Cannabaceae > Trema > Trema andersonii. The sequence goes on along the minus strand of JXTB01000272.1, from coordinate 269,334 downwards.
CTATCTCAAAATAGAATTGCAATTTTTAAAATTGCATCATAGAAAATCTTGCTAAATCAAGTTGTAAAAATTTTTGGTATAAATTTTGAAGTTGCGTGACAGAAAATCATGCTAAATCATGTTGTAAATTTTTTTTATGCTAAACGGATGTCTATTTTGCATGATTACTTACCATGTTTTTTCACACTATTTAAATTTAGGTTTTTTTTTTAAGGAAACAACTTTATTAAAACTTAAATAAGGAATACAATAGTAAATCGATAAGAATCAGGAAATCGATTCATAAACTTGACGATAGAAAAATCTTTAGAGATATCAAAGCACATCTAGTACCCAATAATGATCTTGGAGAAAAATTTTATGAAATATATAATATAGCTCTTTAATAGCTCGTTTTGACTCATCATTATTTGAATTAGTACTTCTGATTGATCCATTGAAAGGGATTTTTTAACTCTGAACTATCATAGTAAAAGTCCTTCTAAATATGAATAAAAAATTATACAAATATAGAGGACAATCACACCATTAACAAAAAAATACTGAAAGCAACTCAAATAAACACATATCTATATATGAATATACTACGATCACCATAAATCTAGATCTAGGTAGACGAATGACTTACCAAATAGAAGTATTATTTAAAACTAAAAATAAAAACAAACTGAGAAAAAACTATACCAGAGAGAGAGAGAGGAAAGATCCCCCTCCCTGGTATGAGAGGCATGCTAGGAGATGAGTTGCAAGGAGCTACGGAAGCTATCTGCAAGGGTAGTGGAGGAAAGGGGAAGTGAGCAAATTTGGGGTAGTAACTATCATATTATTTGATGCAAAAAAATTATTGTCTCTAGCATATTCTTATACTAAGACCAAATTTATTATTTTGCAAAAGAAAAAGTCATAAATTTATTGTTTTTGGAAAGGAAGTTAATGCTATTCTCCAAAAAAAAAAATTGAAAAAGAAGAATTAAGCTCCTTATAAAATAACATCTACAATGGCATACTAATTGCTATATCATGTGCCATGCCAAATAAACTTGATCATTTGGACCAAAAATTGATTTTCAATGGCATTGTGAATTTAATATAAACTATAATATGTTCTATTTTGCATTTCAAATATAATAGAAAAAATAAAAATAAACATAACAATTATAAGAATAACAAGAATAATAATAATAATACTAACAAAAATAATAATAACAATAATAAACATAAACATAAAATAAAAATCGCAATAGTAATAATAATAAAAATAAAATACAATAATAATAATATAAAAAATAACAATAATAATAATAATAACAACAACAATAAAAACAATAATAACAATAATATAGCATTATTTCGTTGTTTGATATGAGATAAATTAGAGAAGACCTAAATTCTCTTTCTGGTTTGACATGAGGTGGAAACAAAAAGTAGAATGTTTTATTCGTAGAATTATTACTCTACTACTTGAGTATGAACTTCTCCTAAAATCCTTGTAATTTATTAATTAAATCAAGTATTGGTACTATTTTCTAACTATCTATGTGTCATCGTTGCTAATGTCCTCTATAATTAGTACTAGAATCACAAGAATTAGTATTAGAATCACAAGGTGGTGGTTATCATCTATAAAGTTCTCTAATGCTTAAGTCAATAAAGACAAAGTACACAGAAGAGATGATAAAAAGTAAAGTAAGTGCAAGGCAATGCATTCATACTTGGAGGAGCTAGGATTGTGGTCTGTGATCTTCAAGTGTCTCTTCCTCAACGATTTGTCCTTGTAAACAATGAGAAGACAATCTCTTAATCAGGTAATGTTGGTATCGTCTGCAACTTCAATGGCCAAGCTGACACTGCATTCAAAACCACTGACGCTCAAAATAATTTGAAGTTTTAAGCAAATTTTTTAAAGGAAAAAAAATATTCTTATTTTTTGATTATAATATATTTATGTTTTCTTTTACATATAAAATACTAACTAAATATTTATATAAAGATTTTATTGCAAGTTTTTAACATATGTGTGGTGAATAAATGTAAACAAAATTATGAAAATTAGTAAAATGAAACATTTTTTTAAATAGTTTTACTGTGAGAATATTCAAATTTTCAACAATATATTTTCAACATAATTAATTAACTACTTATTTAAGAATATTTGATTTAATGTGATACTTTCTAATCCAATTATTTTAAATTTGAGAAGATATAGGTTCATTTGGAATAACTTTTACCTCTTGAAGTAAAAATATTAAAAGATCTTCTTACAAAAGATGGCGGATTTGTGTTTATTTAAAAAGATAATTTTGAATAAAATAAGATCATTTAAAAATTCATCCAAACAATCTTAAAATATTTTTAAGTCCTAATATTCTTTGAAAGCTATCCAAACAAGCTCATATATTTTATCTAAAATATTTTAAATTTTGTAATCTTATTAATAAAAGCATCACTGAAAATAAGAAGTGAAGATATTAAAATATCAAAATCAATATCGTGCAGTATTAATGGCTTACCTTAAACCACCTTTTGCTACTAACACACCGATAACACTCGAGATCCTTTTTGTATCTAATACCTCTGAACACTATCCATTATCTTATGTTAGCTTTGTAACTCATTTAGAACTTAGTGTTATACCCCGCTCATTTGGCTGCTCAAAATCTAAATGTTGCTCCCCATGATTCTAAGATTTTCTATATATATTACTCACCCCAGAGGATAGGAAAAGATCCTAGAATGTGAAGGGTGTCCTAGAAGGCTCTAGACAATGCCGAATGGTGCTAAATGGGTTGGGACAGTCTTAGAAGCTCTTAGAATGACTTAAAACAGCCAAAATAGTGGGTGAATCTCCTAGAATGATCTAGGCCATACTTGTTCTAGATTTCTCTATGTAAATATCTTTGTAGATATTACTACTTTATTGAGGAATATTCTAGACCATTTGTAAGATCATATCACTTGTCACGATCATAACTCTTGATTGGTTTAGGTTTTACCTATATAAAGGACCCCTTGGATTCATTTGTACATAAGTCTCATTTGTAAGAGTTGTAAGCTTCCTAAGAGGAATACAAAGCTTTTATTCATACAAACTCTCTTATCCTTTGCCACTTTATTTGAAAACTTACTCTAAATCCCTTTCTTGAGTATTAGTAGGCTGATTTAGTGCGACAGACTGTATTACGTGCCACACAATTGTCTAGTTCGAGGCTAGAGATGTGACAGCGTGGTATGAAAGCTTTGGTTGCTCATTATATCTTGATGGTTCTATTATCTATATGAAGACTATGGCTGCAATTCCCGACCCTATTAAAGTTGGTACTTTCAAACACGTGCGTGATGAAGGGAAGAAAGGTGCTACCCGTGGCAAGTTAAAGGATGTAGTAACTAGCTTGGAGGCTAGAGTATCCCAACTAGAGTCCAACTTGGCACATTAGCCGAGCGAATAGATGACCTAGATGACCATTGTGACAGTTTAGAGGCCAAGGATGCTGAAATCCACAATGGCATTAAAGATGCACTTGGTAGACTAGAGGCTGACTTAAAGCATGAGATCGAGTCTCTTCATTTAGAGATTTCTAAAGTACGAGATCTCTTCCAAAGAGAACTCACTAATGTTTTACTTAGAATAGATAAGATGGGTGGTGACCTTGCTTTGTGCAGCTGAGAGCCTTGTTGATTATTCTACAAACAAAGACTCTTCTAAAACCAAAGATAAGAAGGGTGGTGAAGCAAAGAGTGGGGGAGAGCAAACAAAAAGATGAAAATGGAATAAAGATAGTTCTTTCTACAAGTAAAATGACAAGGGTAAGGATAAGAAACATTGTGACTTCTCTAAGCCAAAAGTCAAGTGCTTCTTTTGTGAAAGGCCACATTAGGCATGCGAGTGTCCTAAGAAGAAAACTCTCAATGCCTTAATTGCCTCCGAGCCAAGCTAAGAAGGAGGTGATAAAGAAGATGGTGGTACACATATTAGTTCCTTGCAACTCCTTAATACCTTATAATCGGCCTCTAAGTCACAAGGTAACGGTCTACTCTTTGTGGATGCAACAATCAATGGTGAGATCACTAAAGTCTTGGTTGACACGGGTGCATCTTATAACTTTATCTATGTTGAGGAAGCTAGGCGATTGGGCTTGTCAGTATCCAATGGAGAAGGCTCTCTCAAGGCAGTAAATTTAGTAGCATGCCCCATCCATGGGATTGCTTATGATATTAAGGTTAGCTTAGGTGAATGGGCTGGCCAACTTGACTTATCAGTGGTGCTAATGGATGATGTTATGGTAATACTTGGTTTAGAGTTCCTTGATGCAGTGCGGATATTCCCCATTCTTTTTGCTAACTCTATATACATCATGGATAGTGAGAAGGCTAGTGCGGTATCAATGGAGTGGTCCACGAAAGTGGAAAATAAAGTACTCTCTGCACTTCAATTCAAGAAGGGCTTAAGAAGCGAGGGGGAAGTTACTTAGTCATCCTAAAGGAGCACGATGAGAAAGAATTAAAACCTCAAGGTGACTTGCTCATAGAGGTGTAAGCTGTCTTGAATGAGTTCTAAGATGTGATGCCTGATGCCCTGCCCAATAAACTTCCACCTAGGAAGGTGGATTATGAAATCGAGCTTGAGCTAGGCACGAGGCCACCCGCGATGAGTCCCTAACGAATGGCCCCTCTAGAGTTAGCGAAACTCTAGAAACAACTAAAGGAGTTGCTTGATACGGGTTTCATCAGGCCCTCCAAACCTCATTTTGGTACCTCGGTGTTGTTCTAGAGAAAGAAAGATGGCTCACCAAGAATGTGCATTCACTACCGGGCTACTAACAAGGTGACGGTGAAGAACAAGCACCATATCCCACTTATTGTAGACTTGTTCAATCAACTTGGAAATGCTAGATATTTCTCAAAGCTTGATCTGCACTCGGGGTACTACCAAGTCCACATAGTAGAGGGAGATAAGTACAAGACTACGTGCGTGACAAGGTATGGTGCTTATGAGTTCTTAGTCATGCCATTTGGTCTTACCAATGCACCTACTACCTTTTGCACCCTCATGAATAAGCTATTCTATTCCTATCTTGATCGGTTTATGGTAGTCTATCTTGATGATATAGTCATCTATAATAAGACTATGGAAGAGCATATAGAACATTTGAGGAAGGTGTTTGAGGTCTTGAGGGAGAATCAACTATTCATCAAGAAGGAGAAGTGCTCCTTTGCCTAAGAAGAAGTGATGCTCCTAGGGCTTAAAATAAAGGATGGGAAACTTATGATGGATGAAGCCAAAGTAAAAGCCATTCAAGAGTAGGAACCTCCTACTAAGGTACCAGAGTTGAGATCTTTTTTTGGACTTGTGAACTATACTAGGCGGTTCATTAAGTCCTCCTCAGCAAAAGCAACGCCACTTATTAACCTGCTCAAGAAGAATAAGCCTTCGGAGTGGACACCTGAGTGTCAAGTCTCATTCGAAGACTTGAAGAGGGTAGTAAGCGAAGAGTCGGTTCTCAGCTTGCTTGACCATTCTAAGGCATATGAGCTTTATACGGATGCCTCTGACTTTGCTATTGGCAGAGTACTAATGTAAGAAGGGCGTCACATTGTTTATTAAAATCGCAAGATCAATGACACTAAGAGACACTATACGGTGCAAGCAAAAGAGATGATTATCATCATCTATTGCCTAAGGATGTGGCGGGACTACTTGTTAGGCAATTACTTCACGATCATGACCGACAACGTAGCCATAAACTACTTTTAAACTTAGAAAAAGTTGAGTCCCAAACAAGCTTAGTGGCAAGACTTTTTGGCAAAATTCGACTATAGGGTTGAATACAAGTCTGGAAAGACCAATATAATAGCAGGTGCCCTCAGTTGAAAGGCAGAATTAGCCGCCTTAAGTAGGCCCAATAGCACCTTGATAGAGAAAATCAAGGAAGGACTAGAACACAATATTCTTGCAAAGAACCTGTTGCCCTTAGTGACGGAAGGAAAGACAAGACGCTTTTGGCTGAGCAATGGACTTCTCTATGCAAAAGGCAATCGACTCTATGTGCCTAAGTAGGGGAACTTAAGAAAAGAACTTATTAAAGTGTGTCACGATTCTTTGTAGGCTGATCACCCAGGTCAGAAATGCACTCTTGCTTTTAATAAAGCTATCTATTATTAACCTCAGCTAAGGGATGATGTTGAGGCCTATGTGCGAACCTGTCTTGTGTGCCAACAAGACAAGATGGAACAACAATCATCGAGCAGATTGTTGGAACCTCTTCCGATGCTTCAGAGGCCGTGGGAGAGTGTCTCTATGGATTTTTTCACTAGTCTACCTAATTCGGAAGCCTTTGGCAGCATTATAGTGGTAGTTGATCGCTTCAACAAGTATGTCATCTTCATACTTGCTTCACCCAATTGTCCCGCCAACGAGACTGCACGGCTCTTTATGAAGCATATCGTGAAGCTCTGGAGAGTCCCATCGAACATTGAAAGTGATTGTGACCCTTGGTTCACTAGAAGGTTTTGGACGGAATTGTTCAAATTGATAGGTTCAAACTTGAACTATTCTACTAGCTTTCACCCCCAAAGTAATGGCCAGATGGAAAGAGTGATTGCTTTATTAGAGTTATATTTGAGGCACTTTGTGAGTGCTAACTAAAAAAATTGGGCAAAATTACTTGATGTAGCCGAATTCTCTTTTAACCTCCAAAAGAGCGAGTCTACGGGCAAGAGTCCCTTCGAGATAGTCATGGTCAACAACCCATGACTCCACATGCCTTAGCGACAAGTTACGGTGAGAGGAGTCTAGCGGCACTCAAGTTTGCTAAAGTATGGCATGAACAAGCAGAGTTGGTTAGGGCCTACTTGCATAAAGCTTCTAAAAGAATAAAGAACTGGGTCGGCAAAAAGAAGAGGTACATTGAATAATAAGAGGGGGATTTAGTCCTTATCAAGTTGCTGCCCTAACAATTCAAAACCTTAAGAAAAGTGCAAAAAGGGTTAGTGTGTAGGTACGAATGTCCATTTCTGGTGCTCAAATGTGTAGGTAAGGTCTCCTATAAATTTCAATTCCCTACCAAGTTAAAGATTTTCCCTGTCTTCCATATTAGTATGCTAAAACCATACCATGGAGATGAGGAAGATCCTTCAAGGGGTGAGTCCAAAGGGGCTCTTATTACGGTAGTAACCTCTTTTGATAAAGAGGTGGAGTATATTTTGGCTGATCGCTTGATCTGCCGATGTGGTGTACCTAATTATCGAGAATACTTAGTACAATAAAAGAATTTGCTTGAGGCCGAGGCTAGTTAGGAGCATGAAGATGCCTTATGGCAATTCAAAAACCATATCAAACGGTTCAAAGTTGATGGGCGACTGGAACGTCGCAAACTTGAGTGGGGAAAGGTGTCACGCCCCGCTCATTTAGCTCCCCAAAATCCAAATATTGCTCCTCATGGCTCTAAGATCTGCTATCTATACTGCTCACCCAAGAGGATAGGGGAAGGCCCTAGAATATGATGGACACTTCTAGAATGATCAAGAGAGGTCTTGGCCATTTTAGAAGACTCTAGATAGCACTAGGGCTAGCAATTCGTGTTATCATGTCATGTTCGGGTCGACACGATAACACCCAACCCGAACACGACACGATTAATAAACGTGTCAAAAATTTAAATCCGAACACAACACGATTAATACACGTGTAATATGACACGACACATGTAACCCGTTTAATAAACGTGTCATGTGTCATATTATGACCCGTTTGACACGATTATTCAAAATTGATATGATTATTCTAATTTAACACGATTATGCACTACTTAATTTAATTTTACTTCTATAAATATGCTTAGAATTAATCAAAATCACGTTTAATATATTAAAATATTAATAAATGTGTCGTATTAGTGTCGTGTTGACACGACACGTTTAATTAAATGGGTTACACGGGTCATTTTTGGGTTAAGCGGGTTGACCCGAAACCCACCCGTTTATTATATGTATTACACGTGTCAACCCGAAATTGACACGAAAATTAAATGGGTTACCTAAACCCGTTTATTTCGTGTCATTTTCGAGTCGTATCGTCGTGTCGTGTAGAAAATTGCCAGCCTTAGATGGCACTACTAAGTCCTAGAAGGCTCTAGACAAGGCTAGATGATGCTAAATGGTTTGGGACAGTCCTAAAAGCTCCTAAAATGACTTGAAAGAGTCAAGATAGTAGATGAACCTCCTAGAAAGATCTAAGCCATGCTTTTTCTAGATTTCTCTATGTAAATATCTTTGTAGATATTACTACTTTATTTGAGAATATTCTTAGACCCTTTGTAAGATCATGTCACTTGGTACGATCATAACTCTTGGTTGGTTTAGGTTTTGCCTATATAAAGGATCCCTTAGGTTCATTTGTACACAAGTCTCATTTGTGAGAGTTGTAAGCATCCTAAAACTTTTATTTACACAAACTCTCTTATCTTTTGTCATTTTGTCTCAAAACTTACTCTAAATTCCTTTCTTGAGTATTGGTAGGCTGACTTAATGCAACGGACTTTGTTAAATGCCGCACGATTATCTAGTTTGAGACTAAGATCGTGCGTGACATTAAGCTCTATAAGGTCCCAAACCATTATCTGATTTAGGTCAGATTGTATTATAAGACCTTCGGACTCATGAACCTTATCTCTATAGACCGTCTCTCTAGCTTGAGAAGAGGTCTTTAGGATTTGGATGGACTAATTGGCTCTGAAAGGACTCATGCTTTTGTCACGTGTCATGCCTACATGTCAAGTTTTAGACATTCTTCTGTGGAAAATGCTATTAACCGTCAGAGAGTTATTTAACACAAAATTAAACCATTAATCTTTTCCATTTTTCCTAAATCGTGCCAAGTTCAATTATGATGTGTCCCACGTTAAGAATTCTTCCTAAAACAAAATCACCCAACCCCAAATCATTCCATTAATCTCTACCCGTTTCCCTCCTCATATTTCAGTCCTACCAAACAGTAACGAAATTTTCGCCGCTTTGATGAACTTGACATATTTCGTAATTCTCTTTGAAGCAAGAACTCATTTTCAAACAACATCCAAAGTCTTTTCTAAAAATGATATCATGTCTACATTTACATAAATCAGGCTCCCTAAAATTCTCCCTTTTAAATCAATACAACATGTCATTTCTCGAGCAATGTCGCAATCTTGGTCTGCGAAATTTTGAACTCGTCTCATGAGTTCAACCCAAATGCAACCCATTGGAGGAAAAAAGTCAGAAAAACCAAAGCATTGGACAAAGATGGATACTTTTTCACTGAAATTTAAAATTTATGAACTAATACAGGACGACCGACTCTTCACCTACATTTTTGACTAATGTATTAACTTACAATAACCATTTTACATTACCAATAGAACCCCTCTTCATTTTTTTTTTTTGTCCTCTCTTTTTTGGGTGAGGGAAAAAACCACAATTTGATTACACATAATAATAACTCTTGACTAACTTTTATTTTGGCCCCATGAACCCAACAACACTACCACTTTGTTCAACCAAACATGGTAGTTTCTTCTTTTGCCAGCTTTAAAAGTTTGGACCAGCAGCAAGGATCTCTTCAGTGAGCTTACTGTCCTTGCCAATCTTGTAGTTTGTGAATGTCTCAAAGTTCTTCTTGAACAGTCCACCCAGCTTCAACAACGTCTCCTTGTAAGCCTTCTTGTCTGACCACTAAAAAAAAAGAAAGAAAAGTGCATAGAGTTAGTTAAGAAACCAGAAACTTAAACATAGTAAAGGTCAAAGGAAAAGTCAACTGACAGTGTTCACTGGGTCCAGGATTTCTAAAGGCACTCCTTCCACCTCAGTGGGAATTTCAAGCCCAAACACTTCAGTCTTCTGGTAATTTGCCTTTAACAGGCTGCCAGAGTGGATGGAATCGATGATTTTCCGAGTGTAAGGAAGCTTAATCCGGTTTCCGGAGCCATAGCTGCAGAGTAGATACATAGGAAAAGAGAATAACTAACTTTGTACAGCTTGAATTAACCGAATGTTATGAATGGTTATCCGATCATTTTGAATTCTTATACCTTCCACCAGACCAGCCAGTGTTGACAAGCCATCCGGTAGCACCATGTTTCTGCATCTTCTCAGCCAGCATGGCTGCATACTTGGTAGGATGCATCATTATGAAGGCGGCGCCAAAGCAAGCCGAGAATGTTGCTTGAGGCTCCTTCACTCCCTCTTCGGTTCCGGCTACCTGAATTCATCATGAACAGAGTTTAGCTAGCAGATTGTTCCCAACATTAACTTTCCTCGTTACTCTCTTGTTAAGGATAGGTTTTTGAAGTAATGAAAAGTTTAATCACCAGAGCTGTGTAGCCACTTATGAAATGGTACATGGTCTGAGCCAGGTTCAGCTTGCTCACTGGTGGGAGCACACCAAATGCATCACAGGCCAAAAGAATGACATTCTTTGGGTGTGGACCAATGCAAGGTAGCTTTGCGTTTGGAATGTATTCAATCGGATAGGCTGCACGAGTGTTCTCTGCAACCAGAAGAAGTTTTTAAAAAATCTCTATGAATAGTTGAATGTAGCAGTAAGCAATTTTTTTTTTTTTTTTGGGGAAAGATTGATTTCCTATCATTATCAGTTTCAAGTCATTGAAACCCAAATAATGGGGATCCAAGCTGTACCTTATCTAAATTGTTCGCATGATTATGTTAGCAAACTTATACGTTCATTTCATCACTTTTAAATCTGTCTTACTCTTCTTCCTCTGCAGGGCCAAAGATATGGAGCTATTGACTATATTGAGTTGAACAACAAACTTGGCTAAGCAGATCCGGTTGACTTAAGGTGTTCTACTATTAGATTGCATTTATTATTCAATAACAATTAAATTAAGGTCAGCTGTGTTTAGAAAAAATGAAAAAAATAAAACGTAATTAGATAAGGTCAACAAGCTTTTTGATCAAGTCGTGGTGGCATTCTTCCTTGATCTCTATTTAAACAAGTCTATAATTAACAATTCAAATAAATGATTGAATACATTGATGTATGAAGTCATAACAGATATGCATCTTTTCGCAACTTCGTCTGAAAATCATGTTATGATATAAAATTCGAGAAAAATTTTCAAATACTAAAGCCAAGTCATGACTTATCTTAAACTTTGTCAACTTCCAGTGAGAATACAAAACCCATAGTATATTTTTTTCTTTTTTTTTTTTTTTCCAGAAGTCAAAAGAAGTGATAAACTACCTGTGACAGATTTGTCAGTATAATCGACCTCCCGGGTATGCTCTTCAAAAACCACATTCTCCAGCACTGCAAAAACAAGTACAAACATCAAATTCATTTCATTCTCATAACACATCCATTTAATTGGAATAGGCACAAAACACTGCGACCTCTGCCACGGGGGGGAAAATTAAAGTTGCACTAATTTTACCAGTTCCAAACTTGATGGCATTCCAAATATCAGGCTCCTTCTCCCTTGACAAATCAATGCACTTGGCATAACAACCGCCTTCGATATTCGACACACCATTCTCACTCCAACAGTGTTCATCATCTCCAATCAAGTACCTATTGTGATCAGTAGACAGAGTTGTCTTGCCGGTACCTAAAAAACAAATAAAAAGGAAAAACACAAAAGAAACTCATCACTAACATTGAAACAAATGGTCAAAGCATGTAATGTAACACATCCACTCAAACTCATGTCACAACAATCACATCATATTATTTTATAGTCCTCAAGAGTAAAGAAAGGAGGCACATATCAGATGTCAGCTATTAGGCGCCGGAGGATGAGGAGCCACAACTCGTTGTGACCAACGGCAAAATGATCTGCCGATACTATACCTGAGAGTCCAAAGAAGAGTGCCACGTCTCCATCTTTCCCCATATTGCAGCCAGAATGTAGGGAGAGGATTTGACGCTTAGGCATGAGATAATGCATAACACTGAAAAGACCTTTCTTCATTTCCCCGGCGTACTGTGTGCCGAGGATGACCATTTCCCTCCTAGCAAGATTAAGGTCTATGCTAGTAGAGGATGTCATGTAGTGAGTGTAACGATTACACGGGAACTGGCCAGCATTGTAAATAGTGAAGTCCGGAGTACCAAAATTCTCCAGCTCTTCAGGACTGGGTCGGATGCACCTGCAACCCACCCAGTTATCGATTGTACACTAAGCTAAACTTTGTTTTTTTTTTTGGCCTGGACCGATTAATTCTACTCGGATAATAACAACCACGATAAGGGATCAATAATGTTTAAAAAGATTATGTTATAATAACGTTAAGGAGACTTATCTGGGGGGCTTACACCCTGTCAAATGGACACAGATCATACATATACAGAGAGAGAGAGAGAGAGAGAGCTGTCGTGATTGTGGGATTTTTCTTAAGTTTTACTTACATGTTGTGCATGAAAAGTGAATGGTAAGCTCTAGCTGATACAATCCGGACTTTGATTCTGTTCTCTGGATCCCAGTTCAAGAATTGGTCGTTCACAAACACCTGAAATTAAAAGTTCAGAAACTTCAGATGACAATTAGCAATGAACAACTTGATAAGAATAACAAAATATGGTCAAAGTCATTAATAACAGATATGATTTAACAAATTGGCAACACAAAATGTCGTCCACTTCTATGGTTACCCCCCCAAAAAAAAATCATAAACGTAAAGAGTGTTCTAGCCCTCTAGTGCTATCTAAAAGAGATGATAGATAGTAAGTTAATGATGAACAAGTGGATTGCAGTTAAATATAGTCAAAATTTGCAGAGAACTCTTAGAAAACCAATAACGGAAAAAAGAGTAATTTTCTCAGTACTACTGACCACGAAATATAATATATTAGCAAAACAAAAATTCAGCTTCTTTCTTGGAAACTTTATGCAGCCTCTATGGTAGGTGTAAGGATTTAAGATTTTGTCGGAGTTAAGCGAAGGAGTGTTTAGCTCTCTACAGTCATCTAATTCTATACTCTGGTTCATCTATGAATGAGTAATGCCACTTGTTTCGCAGTGAAAACTTACATACAATGACGTGCCATGAATGTTAAGGGACCTTACTATTTAAAGTTGACGCGTATTACTATTATTATTATTTTAAGTGCCTAGCATCACTTATATAATGAATCATTCACCTATTATGGTACAAGTTACTCATTAAACACGGCAGTGTGGGGAAGAAAGAACTGAGCAAATGTATTAGTAGCTGGTGACCTGTTGGACCAAGTAAAACCTATATTTCATTGCACTTAGCACATCACCTTTATAAATATTAATTTTAAAATTTTCAATATATTTACTTATTGGTCTGTAAATAGAGTTCAATATGGGCTATGCCCCTCCTCATATTTCCCGGTGGACTAGCTTGAAAGTCGAATACGACATGAGAAAAAACAATAAATAAAGGATGCACCGCTTAAACAAGGGTGAGGGAAATTATTTACAAGACGACAAGTTTGTTTCTCCCAGTGGATCAGAGGACTCTTTGGCCCCTATATAGAGAACAAGACAAAAAAGATACCACTGCCCCCATCACCATCATCAAATGCGAAAATATTCTGGGTTAACACTTAACTCGATGTTACTGAAATTAAAACTATGTAATATACAGTTATGTGGCCTAATAGAGACACTTAGAGAAAACCATAATAGTATATGAAAAGGCAAACAAAAAAAAAAAAAAGGAAAAATATGTCATAGCGTGGTTATATGGCCAAACAGACAGCGAACCATAGTATTAGACGTGTTATGTAAATAAAGAAAACCATACACTAAAAAATGTTAGGGAAATTTAAAAAATAATAATAGTAAAATATGACCTTGTCCAACGAATTCAGGTAGTCGACCGCTCTCTCTCTGTTCACCATAAAGGTGTGCTCGTCCATTTCAATATTAGGTGAACCCCTGAGACAACAAGTTTAGACGCAAAATCAGAATTTTATTATCTCTTTAACATAACAATTTTTTAAAAAATTTTATTATCTCTTTAAAATAATAATTTCTTTTTTTAAAAAAAAAAGGTAAAGACACAGCATAAACAGACAAAAAGTGAAAATGGGTATAAAGAGAAAAGAGCAAAAAGAAAAAAGCAACCTACTTTCCCCACCAAAGCTCATCCTCAGTGGTCTCATCCTTAACAACGCGTTTATCTCGTGGTGACCGACCGGTCTTTGCTCCCGAGAGAGTGGCCAATGCACCAGTTGACGTAATGAACGACCCTTTCTCATATTTTATTGCCTGCTCGTATAGCTCTGCACCAGATATATACAAACTCACGATAACTATAACTCTCTCTCACTCATCCCAAATATATATATACACACACGCGAGGAGAACTTCTCTCTCGTAAGATATGGATCTAATAATTTAACCTATTATAACCATTACAGGTAAACATTTCTGTAACCATTTAAACCAAATCCAAACGTACAAATACGTACAAATCCATTTATACATAGAGCTTTTGCCGTATCTGCTACGTATGTTCGCAATTATTAGACTTTTACGTACGCACTTAATCATGAAACACGTGATTGACCCCTTTCTCTATTGCCTATACCTCATGGAAAATCCATGACCTTGCCGGCCATGACATGACAATCATCTTAACAGGTGAATTTAAACCCAAAAAGAATGGCAAAAATTAATTTAAAACAATAAGATAAAGTTAATGGGATAAAAATGCCAAAAAAAATAAATTTATTGGACCGCTTTTATTTAATTTATTTATAATAAAAAAGAAAACAGAAAAAAGGGGTTTATATATTACCAGCGGGAGAGAGGTTGTAGAGAACGTGTGTGAACTTCAAGGAACTGTCGCTAACGCTGATAGTCGGTGCGAAATGATGCTCTGACACGTGTGCAACTTTGGGAGTCTCAGACTGTCTAGCTGGGTCTCCTCTCACCACCTTTGGTCCAGTTTCTCTCACAAACGAAGCCAAAGATGCACTGTGATCAAGTTTTATCACATATACACAAAATTAATAATCAAAATGAATAAACCCGAAAAAAAATAAAGAAAAATACCAAAAAATCTCTTTTCTGTTTTAGCACAAATACCAAAAATAAAGAAAAATACCAGTTTAGACTATATTTATGGCGTGAAAAATTACGGGGACGATGAGAGAGAGAGAGAGAGAGAGAGAGAGAGAGAGGAAGGAAGAAGATGATTATCATTTATCATCCTGGTCAACCTGGTGGGGCCCACTTTGATGCGGAGATAATTCGGTCATCTTTATTTGGTCTTATAGGAACAAAACCGAGGCACTGACTCGTATAGTATCGTCAAACGCGTCGTCTAGCGTCTGGCACACACACCAACCATCCTAGACTACTACTGCTACTATTACTATTTCGGGTGTGGGTCCCATACCTTCCTTACGTCATACGCCGGTAGGTTCTATCCAACTCAATTCCGGGTCCCACTCCTTGGTCTTTGGCTGTCTGGCTAATCGTATGCAAGATTTTCCAGTCCTTTTTTTTTTTAATTTTAATTTTTCCATTTCAAGTAACGATATTTTTTTAATTTAATTTTTTTGTCCTTTAAAAAAAATAAAATAAGAGAAAAAATTAAATTAGAGAGTTTCAACGTGTCTTGTATTAATAAACCTGATGGACTGGAGCTGCTGCTTCTGGCGTTCTTCTTCAGAGATAGGCGGTGGTGCAAACGCGCCCTGAGCGCCACCCTTAATGGGCGTGGTTGGGGCCGACCTCTTCTTCTGGAGCGAGTGGAGCTCGTCTATGGTCTGTGCCTTCACGGGTGGCGCGCTGTCGTCGTGGCATATTCCGTTATTCTTCTTCTGCGTCTGAATTTTCGACAGCCCGTTACGCGCCGTCCCCTTCCCGAAGCTGAACTCTCCGTTACCGTTTGACGCCATCTCTGTTAAACAAAATTAATAACAATAATAATTTCAAATTTAAATACTTATAATTTTAGCCTTACGATCAAAATTCAAAACAGGCATACAGTATTAGATTAGGACCTTGTTTGGGAGGTAAGAAAATGGGCAAGAAAATGGGACAGAAAGTAATAGTAAAAAAGGCTAATGAGAAATGTGAGGAGAATAAGGGCAGCAATGAGAAACCATCAAAATGATACTATGGTATTTTTTGTTTTTTAAGAAAGGAAATGAGAATGGTGATGGAGCTTGGAAAGAAGCCGAGGGCCCCTTTATAAAGGGTTCACACACCTGGGTTGTTTAACCATGGTTGGGTCGAACCATGGTTAAATCCTATCCCTGGTTAAGATCTGGGATGGAGAGAAATTCCAAAAACTCCGTTAGACGATATGCGGTAGTAGCCTGATAAAAGACTGGGAATCCGCTGCTCCTCACCTCCACCGTTGCTGCCTGCACCTGCACGCAATCAAGTCCCTGATGTGTCGCATAAAATATTTTGGGATTTTTTTTTTTCAAAACCAATAGTAAGACTTTTTTTTCTGTCTTTTTTATTTAGCGAAATTTCATGTGTCTATACGTTACTCTTTTTATTCAAATTAAAATGTCTCTCTAATTATATGAACTTGATCATATGACAATTTCTTTATGCATCCAATATAAACGTCACAAAAATAAGAATGTTTACATCTATAAATATTTCTACAAAATTATAAGAATATATACAAAGGTTCCTTCGAGTTGATCAGCAAAAAGGTCCTTGGAGTCAAATTTTATAACTAATTGGACTTGTTTAGTAATATTGTCTATTATTATACTTTAGTAATATTGCTTACTGCCCATGTGATCTTGACCACACATATTACATTTATTATTTAAAAAAAAAAAAAAAAGGAAGAGAGCACTCGCATATCATACTATTAAACGAGTTAGCAACTCGCATATATATTAACAATCAAAAGCACACAAATATATTTGAGTTATTTATTATTTTTTGCTCAATTTTTTTATTGTTTCACCGTCTTTTACTTTTAAGCATTGTCTAATGATGGAATAACGTATAAACTAAAACTTGTTGGAAAAAAAAGGGTAAATGGGTTAAGGAAATAATTTGGGCTTGGCTTGGGCTTGGAAGTCCAAGTGGATTTTAAAGATTAAATTTGTTATAAAACCTATTTTCATGGACCATTTTGAAGCTAAAAATTGAGTGGGATCCACATCTTGTTGATGAAAGATCTTAGTGAATTCTTGTTCTTCTCTGCGAGGACATCGATTTCGTATATTCACACGCTCAAAATGGTGCACGGATGAATGAGAAATTGTTGCTCAAAAATGCACCATTGAAATGGAAAATGAAAGGAAAATATTATAATCCCACATTGGTGAGAAATGCATGGTGCAAGTGGTTTATATAGAACTTTGTTTTGTGATGGTGGTAAGAATAACAACCACAGATGCTCTCTCAGGCGCGTGCAGGGGTGCAAATCTTCGGAGTTGGGCCTGAATTTGCATGGACTCGTGTGTGCCCGCACCTGCGGACACGAATGTCGGGCCGAAACTTGGATCATAGTAAGCCCAACCTTTTGTTGTGGCCTAATATTTTTTTTCTTTCCATTATGAACCAGAATGAACTGAACGTTTTGGATATTATTACACAGTTTAATGAAACGTTAGTAACAGAAACCTTTTTAATTTCTGGAAAATGTTTAATGACTGGAAAACGTTTTGAGATTAATGGAAAATTTTTCTGGTTTTGCTACCAAGTCCCTCCTTGGAGACTATAAAAGGTGAGCTTCCCCTCCTCATTCCGCACACCAAAACAAAGAAACAGAAGCTTTATTCTCTTTGTCATTCTCTCTTAAGTGTTCTTGAGTTCCTCAGTTTTTTTTAGCTAGAGCTTTTCGAGTGTCTAGAAATTTTGAGTTCAAAGCTATCCAGTTCGTAGAGTGGAGGTGTTGGTGCTTCACCTGCTGCTCTTTGTCGTTGTATCCTGGGAGACTGACGCTTGCAAAATCCTCAAGCATTCTGGTGGAGGGAGCGAATCAGTTTTAAGGACTCTGTGTGGAACACAGCTCTCGACGGTTAACAATCCTTTGTTCTGAAGTACAACCGAAATTCTACTCAAAGTTGGAGTATAATATTTTGGTAACATTATTTATTGAAAAAATTTATTATAAACATTTGTAACCTTATATATTGCATGTTACACTTGTATGACAAAACTAAAGTTCAATATATATATATATATATGAAAAAAAATGTGCATATATATAATACAAATTAATTTACATAAATGAGGGGATGTGCAATTTGGTTTGATTATTTAAACCGCATAAAAATTTGTGAAAATCACAAATCGAACCAAACTCCAACATTTTACAAGTTTACAAACCAAAGCAAATTATTTCTTCTTTACATTTAATTTGATAATCTGCGCAGACAAAAACGAGCATCAACAGGTATTTTTATATAACAAAGTCTCTGTCTAACTAATATCTATTAACTCTCGTACTTATTTTACGAGAATATGAGCCATAGTATCGTTGTGTTACAGTTATACTGTAATCTATTATAAATATATTGTAAGTAAAAGTAATTTTGTTTAAAAAAATCTATTATAAATATATTGTAAGTAAAAAGTAATTTTGTTTAAAAAAATTATTTATAAAGTTATTGTACTGCTTAAAAATAGCATTTAAATGTTTTATAAATTATAAATATAAGTGTTGTAAATTAATATTTTAGAAATTTTGTGTTATGCACTGGAATTAGATTTGTAGAAATAATATTGTTTCTCAAATTCTGTCAATTTTTTTTTAAATAATGGTTACGCAATAATTTTTAAGATTTTCTAACTAAAAAGAAAAACTTATGGAACAACTCTCTTTTCCTTTTTATCCTCTAGGAGTTTTTAAAATTAAAAGTAGTCTCCAAAATTAATCCTGAAGCTTAA
Organism: Parasponia andersonii; assembly: GCA_002914805.1. Lineage (NCBI taxonomy): Eukaryota > Viridiplantae > Streptophyta > Magnoliopsida > Rosales > Cannabaceae > Trema > Trema andersonii. The sequence goes on along the minus strand of JXTB01000272.1, from coordinate 250,489 downwards.
AATTAAACACTTGGCCTTATATTCGGTCAAAATCCTCTTTTTTTTTCAAGAAGAAAAAACAATAGCTTACAATGATTGTGATCCAATAAATGTTTGGAAACTTTTCCTCAAAAAAATTAAATAAGTAAATATTTGGAAACTCAAATCAATGATGTACTAAAAGGAATAAATGATTTGCTTTTTTCGGAACTTAATTGATCGGTAACACCCAAAGTCTAGTAGTCACGCAAGCAGTTGAACCCTTTTCCACTATACCATTAAAAAGACACGGAAATGGTAGACGACGTAGCCCCCACACCACACGTATACGAACTCTTTGAAATATTTATCCCAAAATTCAGAACCGTATACCTAATACATTTTTACCAAAATTTAATCAAATTGAGATCCCACCTCAGTTCCGGATTTACCGTCAAGTTCCCGTTAAAAAAGTTAAAAGCCTCAGTTATTTACGTCCCAGTTATACCTGATCACAGTTAATGCCGATAAATTGGCGTTAATTTTATCGTCGTATGACGAAGCAGATTCCATGCTCTGCATCGAGATTCGTGAAAGGCCTTCATCGGCGCCTGGTCGCCACAACTAGCAAAACCTTCAATCAAATCAAAGAAAGCTCCACCGCTGATAATTCTCGATTGGGTAGGTGCCGTTGATTTCACTGTGCCTCCCCTTTCATAGGTGGAGAGTTGCGAATATATAGACCGAGGTGTGTGCCACTTGCCACCCTATTTGTGATAGCTTATAATGATTTTGTTTCAATTTTTATTTTCTTCTAATGATTCTTATGCTCTTCCAGAATTGCGATTAATCCAACGGCTCAGGGTTAATGTGAGATATATTTTAATTTGGTTGACGAATATTATACTGAGTCGAATTTAAGCATTTGTCACCAAAAGTAAAATAATAAATTAATAAAAGATTAGGATTTAGACAGATAATGATAGTCAATTAGATTAAGCTGCCTATGACAGCTCGTATTATTGTAAATTAATATATTAGATCACTATATTTTTAAAGTTTGTCTTTATGAAATACAAACAAATTATTAATTTCCGGAAATTTATACCAGGATTTTTTGAATTAGTTTTCCTTTTAAAAAAAATATTTGGTTTTGTGGGATTATCTTTTATTTATTTATTATTTTTTTTTTGCTATATTTTGTCTTCATAGCCACTTGTAGATTACTGTGCAACCTTCATTTGACTTTAGACAAAAAAAAAAGGTATGTAATGAAATCTAATGCTTTCATGTGATTTAATCAATAGCTCGTGAACCTTTTGATTTAGTAATTAGTGAAAAGAACCGCAAATAAGAATAATTGTGATCCTAAAATTTTTGTTGTTCTTTACATACCAACCAGTTATCATATGAAATGGTTTTGTGTAACTGGGACATCGTTATCATGGTAACGTGAAATGACACATTTTACACTTTAATATTTAGATTTGATTACTCAAGTTTTATTAATTCAAAATATTTAAATACTATACTCTCCACTCATTAAGATACCATTATCGTTTTCTTCTCAAAATAGATTACTAAAATTTATCATGTTTAGTTTACTTTTTCTACTTTTTTTTTTAATAATTTCTCGTGCACGAATCGATTATGATCCCCAGTCTCAATACGCCATTCACGTGAAAATGCTTTGAAGTTGGTCAATTTTCATAAATATTAATTTATTACATTTTTTAATTGTCACTATTATCATGATTTACCCCAGCTATATATAATAATATCACTTTAGCGTATCATTTCTTCATGTTAAGGGACAATTGTGCAGCTTAGTATGTAAAAACTCATTTTAAAGGGGCAAAATGGTCTTTTGACCAGATTTAAAAAAAAATAAAGACTATATATATATATTTCCCTTTTCCCTCCTCCCTCTCGTTTTCACTCTCCTCCCTCCCAGATCACTCTCTCTCTCTCTCTCTTTCTCTCCCTCGTCTCTCTCTCTCTCTCTCTCTCTCTCTCTCTCTCTCTCTCTCTCGGCCAAAGGAAGCCGCGCCGCCGTCCAAACTCCGTCTGGCTGAGCAGATCACCGGTGAGCCCCCCACGCCACCACGAGCCGGTCGCCAGCCGCCGGAGTAGCCGCCGTCGACGGAGAAGACGAAAGGGGCCGTTCGGACTTTCTATCACCGACGAAGATTCTGGCGTCTATTCGACTCTAAACCGGTCCCGTTGGATTCGTATCGTCGCAAGGATCGTCAAGGTATATATATCTCAACCCCATACTGTCCAGATCAAAAATTGTCATTTTTGGGTATTTTGAGTTTTTGAATTTTAGTTTTCGATCCGGCCGTTGGATTGTGTTTTTGACTGCATTTTTGGAATGTACTCGGAAAATAGAGAAGTTTGATATATATATATATATATATATATATATATATATATATATATATATATATTGTGTGGTTTGGTGCTCGGCACAAAAATTGAGATCGAACGGTCGAGATTTTTGTCTCGTTTTGCGTGCCACCGATCCGGTGTGGGCCCGGACTCGAATTGGACAAGTTATATGTCTAACCTAGCTATTTTGGGTGCTAGGAATTCAGTGAAGAAGTCCATTTGTGGAATTGAAGCTCCTGTGAAAAAGTTAGTTTTTTGCAAGAGGACGATCGAGGGCTTGGAATTGGTTCCCGACCCCCCGGGCGATCGTCAACGACACCTTGAAGACTCAATAGCGTGATGTCGCTATTCTGGTGAGGTAGGGGTTTAGTTATCTTGGTTTTATACCGTTTTTGAGTTAAAACTTATTTTCTGCAATATATAAGAACAAGTGTGTTTTTAATGATCTGAATTATATGTGTTGGAATCTGGTTATACGATATATACTGTACTGCTCTGGGAATTTATTGTGTGCAGGTTATTTTGGGTATATCAAAAATAGGGTCGTTATGCTGCCCGTTTTTCTATAAAATCCTATTATGCATGTTTTACTGAAAAATCAGAGTACAGTAGTTTTTACACTTCAGTTCTGTATTGCACGTGTTATAGGATCATACATGAGCACCGTGTTAGCATCGTGGGTTTTTCAATGTGGCGCCGCGTGCTCCACCGTTGGTGAAAGTCCGTAAACTCATGCGAGGTCTTGTTACTTCTGATTACCTCCCCATTTGGCAAGTGTAGGCAATTCGATTGTCCCTCCAGGTTTGGTAGGCGACACATGGGTGTCCCCTCCAGGTATGGGCTTAGGTATCAGGCAAGCTGTTAGGTACACTTAGTGCCATCATCCTGGGTTTCCATAGATGAGAGGATGTGAGCTCATAGGTATCGGTTGATTTGTGTCATGTGCATATGGATTGATGGTTTTGATTATACTGTTTTATATATATTGGCTCCCGGTTTGGATTATGTATATATGTGAGTGTATGTTTTGGATTTGAACTAACCATGCAGGAGATTCCCATCACTTAACTATTTTTCCGCGAGGTAACTATTTTCCTACTGGGCATTGTATGCTCACCCCCCTACCCTCCTCAGGTAGTGTCCAGTGCGATCTTGGTGATCAAGAGGAGTAAGAGGTCATCCTAATTGCAGTTCGTCTCTTGGTAATGCTAGGAATTGTTGTCGTAGTCTTTGGACTATTTGGATTTTGTGTTAGCATTAAACTAAGATTACTGCTTTCTATTTTGTCTTCAAACTTATGTATACTATTCTGGTGTTTGACTTTTTGGTGGATGATGATGATGCTGGGTTTTATACATGATTTTGCAGTTTTAAATAATTATTCAATTTATGTTTGATGGTGTATACGAACTATGGGAGTGGTTCACGGGATGGAATTCTGATTATTTTATTTAAATGGACCGTTTTTATAAAAACTATAACTTTTGACACTTTTCAAATAAATCAAGGAATTTCTCACTTTTGTTAAATTCTCCTTTTGCCACTAGCCCGGGTTTTGGGTCGTGACAGAAATTTTTGGTATCAGAGCTTTGAGTTTAACAGCTCGGACGTATCACCATTAAAATAGATTGAAGTTGTTTTTATGATAAGCATGCATCATTATCTCACAAACAGTTTGGCATATTGTTTCAGACTTGTAACGATGCCTCCTAGAAGAGTTCCGAGGCACCAGCCGGATGCCGAACCTCCTTATCTGGATTTCACTCATCTGATCAAGGCAATGCAGCAGGCATTCGTCCAGATGAGCAATCCAGACTATCAGCCTCCAGCTCTAAAGGAACGTCAGTTGGATCAGGCTGATCACATTAAACGGTTCATGCGTCTCCAGCCAGGGCAGTTTGATGGTAGACCAGAAGCTCTCACAGCAATTGCTTAGTTGCGTGAGATAGAGAGGCACTTTCGAGCCCTTGGTACTCCGGTTGAGTTTTGGGCTGTGTTTGCTGTTACCCGTTTGACGGGGAGTGCTATTCGTTGGTGGAAAATAGTGGAACGGATGCAAGATGTAGTGGGCTTGACTTGGGAAGACTTTGAATGGATTTTCAAGGCTCAGTATGCTAATGCGGATCAATAAGATGAAGTTGTGAACCAATTTGAGACGTTGACCTAAGGTAACAGAATAGTGAATGAATACCTGGTAGAGTTCACTGAGTTGGCAAGTGTTGCTCTTGGATCGGGTACGAGTGAGAAGTACCGAGTTGCTAAGTTCAGGAGTCATCTGAATCGGAATATTTTCAACATGATTGGCACTCAGACTTTCCATACTCTTCCTGATATTGCAGTGGCTGCCCAACGGGCAAAGGCCATCGAAGAAAGTTTGGATTCCAGGAGGAACCAACGAATATGAAATAATAGGAAAGCCACCAGAAGGAACCATGGGTAGTGGTCAGCCCAGGGTACTCCGAGTAGTAGGAGCTCAAACAGTAGTGGTTCTTCCGGGGGTGGCAGAGGTAGTCCGTATGGAGGATGTTTTATTTGTGGCCAGTAGGGTCATCGGAAGAAGGAGTGTCCCAACCGTCTGCAGAAATCTCCTCTTTCTCAGGGAGGACCGCAGAGGAGCCAGTCAGGTTCTGCTTTTTATCAGAGCACTCAGGCAAGGCTGCAACAGTCATAGGGTACTTCGCAGGCTTTTACTTCCCCTCAGCCTTATTAGCATCAGTACTGCCCTCAGAGTTTTACTCAGAACTTTCAGACTCTTCAGGCTTCAAGGAGTCAGGGTGGGTGTGGTTTTGGTAGTAGTGGTCCAGGATCCAACAACAGCCGTCCTGGCCAGGGAAGAGGCAACAAAGGGAAAGGAAAGGTAACTGGCCAAGCCTATGCTTTTACTGGGGCAGACGACACTCAAGATCACACCAGTCGAGGTATTGTTGACGATATGATCCTTCTTTCACACTCTTGGGCACATGATTTGTTTGATACTGGTGTATCTCATTCATTCATATCCTTATTATTTGCTCAACTGTTGGGGTTGAAATTTTCTGATTTGGATTATATATTGTCGTGGGGTACAACTTTGGAAGGAATGGCCAATGTGTCTAGTGTATGTAAGTCTTGTCAGGTTGTGATTAGTGATAGGAAGCTTCTTGCTGATTTGATTGTGTTGCCAATGAGACAGTATGATGTGATACTCAGTATGGATTGGTTGTCGAAGTATCGAGCCGTTGTGGACTGTCATAAGAAGCGGGTGACTCTTTTTCCTAGTAATCGGCATCCTATTATCTATCAGGCTGGGATGAGTCTGTTGAAGCCTAGTCCTGTTCTGAAAGCGTGCATGGGTGGAAGGAGAAACTTGAGTGTTATGGGAACTTGTTTGCCATGGATGGTAAGGTAAGGACAGACGATCAAGACCTATAGATTTCGGTGGTGTGTGAGTATTCGGAGGTGTTTCTTGAAGACTTACTGGGGTTACCACCTGATAGGAAGATGAAGTTCTGTATTGAACTAGTTCCTGGAGCTCAGCCAGTTTCTATTCCAGCCTATCGCATGGCACCTGCTGAGATGGAAGAATTAAGAGAATAGTTGGACGATTTGCTTTCCAAGGGCTTTATTTACAGTAGCACTTCTCCTTGGGGTACTCCTATTTTATTTGCGAAGAAAGCTGATGGTACGTTGAGACTTTGTGTGGATTACCGAAAGTTGAACCAGTTAACAGTGAAGAACAAGTATCCTTTGCCAAGGATAGATGAGTTGTTTGATCAACTCAGTGGTTCAAGATTCTTCTCTAAGATCGATTTGAGATCCGGTTATCATCAGTTGAAGATAAGGGAGGATGATATACCAAAGACAGCATTCAGAATCCAATATGGTCACTTTGAGTTTCTGGTGATGCCATTTGGTTTAACGAATGCACCCGCAGCTTTTATGGATCTCATGAATCAGATTTTCAGGCCGTTTTTGGATCATTTTGTGGTTGTATTCATTGACGATATCCTAGTATATTCCAAGACTCGAGAAGAGCATGCTGAACATCTGGGGATAGTACTTAAGTCCTTGAAAGATCATCAATTGTACTCCAAGAAATCGAAGTGTGACTTTTGGATGTCAGAAGTGAAGTTCTTAGGCCATGCGATTTCTCACAGAGATATTTCAGTTGATCCTGCTAAGATCGAAGCTGTTCTGGAGTGGGAAAGACCGAGAAATGTGACGGAGGTACGTAGTTTCCTTGGATTGGTAGGCTACTACCGTCGTTTTGTGCAAGATTTCTCGAGAATTGCTTTGCCTTTGATGAAGTTGACCAGGAAAGACGTCAAGTTTGTTTGGGATCACGAAAGTGAAGAAGCTTTTGTCATATTGAAGCAAAGTTTAACCACTGCACCTGTTCTTATTGTTCCTGACAGTAATGAACCTTATATAGTGTATACTGATGCTTCAAAGACGGGTTTGGGATGTGTCTTGATGCAGAATGGTCGAGTTGTGGCTTATGCTTCTCGTCAGTTGAAGCCGCATGAAAGGAACTATCCCAACCATGATCTGGAACTTGCAGCAGTGATCTTTGCCTTGAAGATTTAGCAATGTTACTTGTATGGTGTGAAGTTCGAGATATTCTCCGATCATAAAAGTTTAAAATATCTCTTTACCCAGAAGGATTTGAACTTGAGACAGCGAAGATGGGTTGGGTATATGGAGGATTATGACTTTGACCTACAGTACCATCTTGGTAAGGCCAATGTTATAGCCGATGCACTGAGTAGGAAGCCTCGTGGTGCACTAGCTGCACTGGTGTTTGAAGATTAGAAAAACTCAGTTGCGATTGGTGATTACAACTTGCAGTACTTCGAGAATGAAGGGGTTGCTTGCCTGAGCAATATTGTGATTTCACCACCTCTTCTCCAGACTATCCAGTAGAGTCAGTGGCAAGACAGGGAGTTGAGGACAACCTGGAACTGACTTCAGAATGGTGAACAGTTAGATGGTTAGAGCACTAACAGAGAAGGGTTCTTGCTTTTCAATGGGAAGTTGACTGTAGCTAATGACCCTAATCTTCGAGAAACCATTCTAACAGAGGCTCACAAATCAAGGTTCGCAGTACATCCAGGTAGTACTAAGATGTACCGAGACTTGAAACAGCAGTATTGGTAGAAAGGAATGAAGAAGGATGTAGCTACTTTTGTGGCTAAGTGTTTGACTTGTCAGCAAGTCAAGGCTGAACACCAGATACCAGCTGGATTACTTCAGCCGTTACCCATTTCAGAGTGGAAGTGGGACAAGATCACGATGGACTTCATGACTAATTTGCCAAAGACCTTGAGGAAGAACGATGTAGTTTGGGTGATAGTCGATCGGTTATCGAAGAATGCTCACTTTATACCGATCCGGATAGACTACTCTCTTACTAAGCTCAATAGACTGTATATAGAGAACATCATACACTTGCATGGTGTGCCTTCAAGCACAGTATCTGACAGAGATCCAAGATTCACTTCTAAGTTTTGGAGAACCTTGCAGAAAGCATTTGGTACGCAGTTGGATATCAGTACAGCTCACCATCCTGAGACGGACGGTCAGTCTGAAAGGACCATTCAGATTCTTGAGGACATGCTACGTTATTGCATACTGGATTTTGGTGGGAACTGGGATGATCATCATCCTTTGGTGGAATTTGCTTATAATAACAGTTACCAGATCAGTGTGGGTGTGGCTCCATATGAAGTGTTATATGGGAGGCCATGTAGATCGCCTTTGTGTTGGGTAGAACTAGAAGGGCATGTTACTCTCGGACCTGAATTGATTGAGGAGACTACTAAGAAGATCAAGGATATCTAAGAGAGACTCAAAGAGATTCAGAATCGCCAGAAGAGTTATGCTGACCAGATGAGGCGTGAGGTAGAGTTCGATACTGGTGATTCCGTATTCTTGAAAGTGACTCCAAGTCGAGGTGTTACAAGATTTGGAGTTAAGGGTAAGCTTGCTCTGAGGTATATTGGTCCCTTTGAGATCACGGAGAGAATTGGACCAGTGGCGTATCACTTGAATCTACCTGCACAGTTGGGTCACGTGCATAATGTGTTTCACGTGTCGATGTTGAAGAAGTACACGCTGGACCCATCTCATGTTATTCAGTACGTGCATGTACCGATCCAAGAGGATGTGTCCTAGCAGCCTATTCGCTTATTGGCTAGAGAGTTGAGAGTGCTTCGTAATAGAGAGATTCTACTTGTCAAGGTGCTTTGGGAACATCACAAAGAAGACGAGGCTACTTGGGAACTCGAGATAGAGATGTACAAGAAGTACCCTCATTTGTTTAACTTTCAGTTAGAAGTTATATTGTGATATAAACCTTGACTTGTAATTTAAATTT